>DVPG01000029.1:0-14712 GCA_018239085.1 Yanguna spatiosa spatiosa
TACACTCCTCTGCCTACCTCTTCGGGGATTACAGGCGTGTTGTTACGTTTTTTTTACGTAGTAGAAATTAGCTAAGTCTCACGTACGGCCTTATTAACAATTCCTTCAACCACAGGTTTCAAATTGCCTATTTGCTAATTATTTATCCCAAGACTAAACAATAGTCAAATAATACGAATGTCAATGACGGCGGAACAAACTGTACAATGAACGAAAACGCTAGGGGACACTGCCACGAGTGGACAAACATCTAAAAGACAACCGCGGCTAGAGCTGCTTAAATAATAAAAAATCTTTATCATTTATTACGGCCTTCGTGTTATCAGATATCGACCATCTTCCAGTGGACAATTAGCTTTACTGTATTTTGAAAGCGTGTTTAACCTTCGCCAAGAAAAGTGACGATCATATTATTGCAAAAACTTTCATAAATACGCTCACCATGTTTTTAGTGTCCACTTCTAAAACATCAACAAGATTTACATCAATATTCGTAAAGGTCTTCTTATAGAGGCCTTGTCGAAAAGACATGGCTTGCCAACCCGGTCTCGAAGTGCACAGCTTTGTGCTACGATCTCCATATAGCCACTTTTTAATCTGGAAATACAAAAATCACGCTTCGTCGTTTAGAAAATAACAATCGTTTCATTTTTATTGACGATTGCGAATTGAAATCATTCTCTGTAACGGGAAAATGGCATTTTATACATCGTGTAAAGGATTGTTACAAATTGAATTTCAAATCGCCTCTTGCTTCCCTGAGAGTAGAATTTACATTTGGGCATGAATTTATGTTTTATAAGTACTATGACTACAGGAAAGTCATCTTCTGAAGTAGTTTTATTTTATTAGATAACGGATATTACTGTAGTTTATGACAGGACACAAAAGAATATATTGGGCAATAGATTTTTAATAACCAGTTATTCCTCATTTCAGGATACTTCCGGGACAGAATAGTTGAATCGAGACAAAGCTGTGATGTGCCACAGACCAAACGTTATGGGCTCAACAATACTGATCTATAGCATCCATGACGTCTCCATCCAAAGTTTGAGTTAAATAAACCAAAAACTGACTTAAAACTCAAACTTCGAGATGAAAATTAATAAATAATTCTGCCCCCGATAGTAAAAAAGACGCATCTAACGCTTTTTCGAAATTTGAGTTATATAGATTGCTGGAAACAGAAAAAAAAGGCGCATCTGTCTGTATTTTTAATATTTTGCTAACTACCTCCTCGTCGGTTTTAGCACAACAAAATAGGGCGCTTCTGTACACTTTTTTACACCCAATTGAAGATGAAAAGACGATTTTATTTGAAACTTAATTGAATAGTCGCATTTATGTAGATCATGTCTTAATACTTTGTAGTTTCATTTTAGGTTCGGTAATAAAAAAGGCGCATATTTGTCCCTATTTCTAAGAGGAAGTTAAAAAGACGCAAATAAGCATTTGCGTGTAACGAGCTAATTCAAAACCGTTTTCACATTAAGAAAAAAGACCGCATCTAAGCACTTGTGCCCTATTTACTTCGTAAAATTGTTTTAGCAATGGCGCATTTGCCATAAGCGTCTTTGTAGTTTATGTTGAATAAAAAATGCAATATGATGTTTTAATGAGAAAGGCGCAAGTGCGCATAAACGACCTTTTTTCTTAAAATTGTGAATCAAGTGGGGATTGAGCGGGAGTCGGGCTGGGTATGTTTAGTACGGCGCCTGAACAGTAAAGTTTCTGTCAGTTGCGCCCTGTGGGTTGTTGGAGCACGGACGTATTACAGCCGCGCAATTTTTCGCTGCATTATTCGTCGTTACAAAGTACGTATGTATTTCTTAGTAATTTGTATGCTATAATTTATAACTATTCAGAACTGCGTGCAATTTAATCAATATCATATCGTTTGCTAACACTTAACGTTTTGTAACGTACTTTTTAGTACATTCTAACACTATTTACTGTTGTTACAGATAACACTAACATGAAAAAAGGTCGATGCTTTATTCTAGTTACTAAAGCTTTAGCTTCCTCAAATGCAGAGATAACAAATAGCACTGCTGTAGAAAATATAGAAAGATACTTACTTCTTACTTACGATCACTACCGAAGAGTTACTAAAGACCTTAATATCTCTTTCGCAAAACTAGGCAATGAGGAGTGCGAAATAAGCGAAAAATATAAAATACATAACCCTAATTTTATAGAGATCCGTCATCGAAATTGCACCGAATGTAAGGAATACGAATTACATCACAGAAGATACATTTTAGCTCGACAGAAATACGATGAAGATAAATCTCGTCAAATGAGTATGCAAGACCAAACCTGTGACGCTATGTATTACTCAGTGGACCTAGAAAAGGTTATAATGTGCCCGCGTCTAGATGAATTCAAGGTGGCTATATTTTGTCCAAGACTGATATTATTTAACGAAAGTTTCGTACCTCTGGGAGACAAGAAATTTCGAGGCGCGAGGGACACATTTGCCTGTATCTGGCATGAAGCTATTGATGGCAGGAAAAAAGACGATATTATCAGCTGTTTCCGAGCCTTTTTCTTGCATTATCGGGATGCCAGGCACATAACACTGTGGCTTGACAACTGCGCCGCTCAAAATAAAAACTGGAGTCTTTTTTCTTATATATTGTATTTGATAAACTCAAGCGATGTAAATTTGGAAACTATCACTCTGAAATATTTGGAAGTAGGACATACTTACATGTCAGCGGATGAATTTCATCACCAGGTCGAGTTGTCACTCAAAAAGAAGAAAAGAATATATGACTTTGAAGACTTCTATCATGCCGTTTCGGATACTCATCGTAAGATCACTGTAAAGAAAATGGTCGTCGGCGACTTTTGTAGGTTTGATGATTGCTCTTCTTCCTACAAACTTCAAAATATGATACCACGTGTCTATCTGAGTAACATGTGCGAAGTCACTTTTCGAAGAGGAATTTATACACTAGCGTTCAGAACTGATTTTGATGGCGTAGCAAGAGAACTGGACTTCCTGAGAGTAAAAAATATTAAAATTGGCATTCCAAGACCAGTAATAAAAACTCAGTTCAGAGGAGTTAATGAAAAGCGAAAATCTGAAATAATTAATCAACTACTTAATCTTATGCCGGAGAATCGAAGGGCGTTTTGGCAAAATTTGCCAGTAAATGATAACTCTGTTGATTTGATTAACGAATATGAAGAAGATGGTGACAAATAGACACACAAAGAAATAACAGCTCTTTTTCTTTGGTAGCAGTAAAACTACTTATTACTTCGCTGGTAAAGATTTTTCAGTCTGTTTAGATTTTTTAGGTTAGACAATATTTTACCAAAAAGGTTATATTTGTACTTATTTTTTAAGATTTGTCCAAGGATTGAAAATTGTATGTGATTTTAAATTGAAGTTAGATTTTAAGAGAGTTTAGAGGCATTCAAAATGTCGATTCAGACTGATGTTTTTAATTGTTTTGATTTTATATATTTTTTTAACTTTGATATAGGTACATCACATAATTTTTTGTTGTATACTACTTTATTATAAAACGAATTTATTATAATAGTGGTTTACTTAAAAAGTCTAAGAATGTTACGTTTTAAAATGTGATTGTGTTATTAATAAATTAAAGATAATTTGATTTGTTACCTTGTACCTATCTAAGACTGATTAAGCTAAACTTTGTTCAAGTTTAATACATAGGTACATATATCGAATTTTTATTAAAATTCACTGTGCCATGGATAGCATTTGTTTATTATATAAGTCAAAAAACTTAAATGAATACTTGACTATATCAATTGTGTTTTATTTACAAATAATAAATTAGGCTATGGCTTATTATGATAATCACGAACTTACTGTACTATTTCACATGTTATAATTATCTGATAGTATACCTTAGATAAAAGGATTATTTAATAATTTTATAAACATTTATCATATCTAAATAGTTTTTTGTTCTTAAGAAAAAAGGCGGAAATACCTATATGCGCCCATTTCTGTTAAAAGCGTATTCTAGATACATAGACGAAATACTTAGAAGAAAAGTACAGCCAAAAGTGTTTGAAGTGTAAAAGACGCATGTAGCCATTTACGTCTATTCAGTTAAGTATGTAATATTTTTCTTCATTTTTTATTCTAAGATGAAAATGTTATTTTTGTTATTTTTATTATATTAATTTAATTAATTCGTATTATTATTAAACCAAGTAAAAGCCTATATAGTGGGCATTATTTTCAAGTTTTAAATACGTAGATATTTTAATTGTCTACAAGATAGCAAGCGATTTCCTATTTCGTTTATTAAAACATTTATTTCTCCGTTTTTACTTTTCGTTAGATACGTCTTTTTAACTATGGGGGGCAGAGTAGTACCCAATACTATTTTGTTCTCTCCGTACATCTGTATCGCTCCGAGGACAACAGGACTAGCGCTTGAGGTGATTCGTTTCTTATTCAAACGAATCTAACACTAAAGACACCGTCTGCTCGCGCTGACACGTTTTACACACACACATGTGTTTGAACGTGTACTTGGCTCGAGACACTTCCGTGTCTCGTGATTATGGAAGAGAGAGAGGAATCTGACAAATTTTCAGAATGTCTCCAATACCTACCCAAAAATGTCTACTTCTACTAATGCACGCACACAGGCACAGCTTTTCGTTACGTAACGATTCAACCACTTTTTTCCAATTTCGCACTACACGTAAGCCGCGTTAAGGGTCTTCTTTCCAAAAACCTGCGTCTTAATTACCGACCAGCTACTTACAAAATAACAAACTATTTTTCTGGCTTAGGAAAGCAAGCTACTACAGATCTCATTGATCTCCAAACTTATTTAAATTTCATTAATTAATTTTAAAAAAACATTGTTATGATCTTTAAAAAGAATAGTTTGTTTTGCGCTCCATAGAAAAAAGAATTTAGTACAAGACTATTCAGTCACATCCTCTACAGTTGCCCTTGATATATAGTTTTAAAAAAAGTTTGCATTCCTCCAATTGCGACCAATGCGGAATTGCGACCAATGCGGTCTTTTGGAAGACTTAACGCACACCTTGATGAAGTGTCCGTACGTACCTTCCGTACGACAATTCCAAATCATTTTAAGAGGTTTACTGCCTGCAATATTTTTCTGACTAAATCGCTCTCTGACGATATATTGTAAAACTGGTCATTAAATTATATAGCACAATACTCTCTAGTCAATCAGTTTGATTGTTTTTATTTCTTTGTTTAGATTAGATTATATTATATTCATTCATATATTATATTCATATATTATAGTTTATATTATATTCATGATGACATTGTACTGTTACTTTATGATAGTTCAGAGCGACATAATCACATTGTGCTGAAGCTCTTTAAAAAAAGAGAAAAACTTGCTATTGCATTCAACAGATAGCGTTCCTATTGCCATAAATTATTCGAGAAGTATAGGTTTTTTTTTAAATTATACGATAATTCCTCGAAGTCTATGTCCACCTCTATATGAAATCGGCTGATGATGATGACGGGTACTTGGTGGTGTGAGTTGTGTTTTTCGTATGAATAAAAACTAGGTAAGTGCGAAACGTGCCGTTTTTGATAACAACATGACTGTTCTGAAGAACACTTACATTTGGCGTGTATGACTTCACTAGTATTGAGTAGGACACGACTTTTAAACGAATTGGTAAGAGTAGCCTCTTTTTCGTAATGAGCCACTACAATTTCCCACTTCAAATGAGGCGAGGCGTTCATGACGTTTGAGATACCTACATTTGGAAGTAAGAGTTAATGGCTTTGTGTTTGTATTGTCATTGTCATCTTAAAAAGTGTGATTGCACCTTACAAATTGCAGTAACTCAATATAGACAAAATCGGATATCAATTCATTATACTTATTTGTATTTCACTGTTTACGAATTAAACAAAATCGAAATTAGTTTACTTCTTAAACACCTCACGAAATTATTAATAACATATGGGGTTAGAGTGAAAAATTGAATGCGAGCTTAATTGGTTTTTCTCCCACTTTGGGACACATGGCGCGGTGGTCGATCCTTTCCGTTGGATGGAAAGACGCGTAGTACTTGTTAGCTTCTCACTCAATCCAGCGCGCGGTCGCGTCTGGTGAAGAGTAAAGTAAAAACCATGACAAATCAATTGAAGTAGTACCCACCACATGCTAAAATTTTGAGTCGTTATTACATTATTTTGTCATGTACCTACAGGACAAAATGTACTGCCTCTTGTAAGTCCTACTCAATATTAGATTTCACAATAGCGTCTCTTCACGCCTGTAATGCCTGAACAGGGAGGCAGAGGAGTGTAATCCTCGAAGAGTAAAGAAAGTAGGCAGAAGAGTGCAGTGCAAGTCCCAAGTTTCAATCATTTACGTTCATGTGCCATATTGGAGTAGGGAATGAGCCTATTGGACCGGCGCAAAATCCAGGCTCTCAGCCACTACTAGGTATTTCAACTAGAAATTCATAGTTCATACAATTGAATAGTGCCCGACCTGGAATTCGAGCCCAGGCCCTTTCGAACAGCAGCCGCGTTTGGAAGCACTCCAATAACGTTATTTTTTGAATACTTAGTTATTGTTTTTATCATGTTTTCTTTCCTATATTATAACAGCTCTTTATTTTGTTTTCATTTCTATCTATAATAAAGCTATAGATGTCACGACCTGTCGATTTGCTAAGACATCCATTTCATAAATTCGTATTATTAGGCTGTCGCTTTGATCCGTTTTGGACGTCGCGAACGGTCGATCTCACCATCCGTCGCTGTGACGAGGAGCGGTATGCCGACGTCCCGAGCTACCGATGTAACGTGGTCGAGGTTATCTCCAGCTTCGATGTAATAAGCA
Organism: Yanguna spatiosa spatiosa; assembly: GCA_018239085.1. Taxonomy (NCBI): domain Eukaryota; kingdom Metazoa; phylum Arthropoda; class Insecta; order Lepidoptera; family Hesperiidae; genus Yanguna; species Yanguna spatiosa. Next base: position 6,861 of record DVPG01000029.1, read on the forward strand.
GATTGCCGCATGGGACTCTGTCTAAATAGGTTATGCTCTATTTCCGTGGTAAGGGTCAAATTTCAACAAAATCTTTTCTATGATTTACAGGCTTAGATTTATTATTTCACAATAATATAACATATACCTAATATTAAGATGCATCAAGACTATATAAGCTTGTATTCATACTGGTAAGATTTATATGTAATTGATTCAGATATATTACTTAATGAATTAGAAAAACGAAGATAGATACTAAGTGTACTTGTATTTAAGAGTGGAATTAGAAGGGAAAAAAAAACAAGCCGTATGTCATAATAACTCTTTAAGAGTTTCAAGTTTTATTACGTTCTTGGAACTGCGATAACATTCATTAAGTACTTACTTCATTCAAACGCACCTTTTTTCTAATATATGTATTTTAGAAGAATAATTAATTTGAAGCACACTCTTTATAAAATATAATACATTAATTTTGCAATATTACAAATCTTTAGCGGGTAGAGTAGGGATCTAACAGTCTGCGCCGCGGGCTGCAGGCGGCGCTGCGCGCGGCGAGAGCTCTCCTCGAGCTACATCTCTTCTCAAGTAAGGGCATTGTAACACATCATGTGTAATCAAAATATAGGAACGCAGAGTCTCAAACAGTCATAACCTTGATTTTTAAAGTGGGCTCGTACAGGACATTGCTCCTAGGCTTAGCATCATTACGGATTATTTCAATTGAAACAATTGTTTAAGCAGACCTCTCCCACCTCGCGCAGCGCCGGCGACGGCGGCGCCTGCGCGAGCCCCGTGACGCACGCGTGCACTCGCGACGCGCACGATGCCACGTCTCTTTCACACACACAAGCGTATACACAACCGTCCCCACTACATAGTGATATATCTTAATTACCTTGTACTTTATTTGCCTACAAATAAATATAACGAATTTAAAACACTAATCTATCACGATTTGTTACTCTTACGACGAAGTCAATTGGCTAATAATCAACACATAAGTAGGTACTCTATTCAAATATAGTAAGGAAATAATTCCAAAGTTCCAAGTAGGTACATAGGATAATAACGATAAACGGTCTACACTCTAACATCACAACAACGGCGAGGGACGCTTCGGCGCCCGCTCGGAAGCCAGTATAAGTGGATTACAAAAATAACGCTATGCGAAAGAAAGTAGTCGAGCGACTTCGCTTCTTTTCCATCGTCGCGGAGTCGTCGACCTACTCCTAATACTGAAGACGCCACACACGTTCGATCACAGCTGCTCGGCCACAGGCCCTCGCTCCTCCTCCTCCCACTGCTCCGCTCACCGCTCCTCTCCTTCGCTCAACCTCACCACAAAGTTTAAGAAAATATATGGATATCTATGCAGGAGTTTTACATCGACACCGAAAAGCCGACCATTACGAAGCCACTCGGAGAAAAATAATTCATAAGTCAAAGTCCATGTATCATCGCCGATATAATACTGGTTACAATAAATACGCGTCACGTTCCGAAACACTGGCAGCACGTGGTCGCCGCTCACGCTACGTGCGGCGGCTTGACGGGCGCCACGCGCGCGTCCGCCGCCAGCAGCCGCTCCAGCTCGTCGTCCTCGTAGAACACCACGAAGTGCTCGGGCTTGGCCACCGCCTCGAAGATGGAGCACACGGAGGGCTTCACGTTGTAGAAGTAGAGAGGCTGCAGGCGCGCGTGGAAGTCGGCAGTGAGCTGCTCTATGCTCTTGGCTGCGGTGTAGTCGGCGCTGTAGATGTGCGTGCACTCGATCACGACGGGCACCGAGCTGCTGGTGGCGCACTTGGTCACCAGCCGGCGCACGTAATCCACCGACGGGAACATGAGGCACCGGTCCGGCGTGATCATTAGGTATTCCACACCTTGCTCCGTCTGCAACCGACACGACCGTACCTTGTCACCCTCAACTTTATTTTCTAAAGTTAGCTTTCATCAATTAACAATTATAACATAAGACCAAACTAACTGTATTCTCACTTCGGGATGCGTGTATGACAATATGTATGCAAAAAGAGGTTGCGTGTGTTCACGTTAAAGTCTACAGCATTTACTGCAGTCGGCGGGCTCACTCAGGTGACCACTGTGTGCTGAGTATTATACAATTTGCAAGAACTGCTCGTTTAAAGTATACATATATCTTAATACTGGCTGATGGGGGAGTCAGAAGTACTCGAAACCGGCGTGCGTGTATGAAGAGGGTGATGAATATAGACGAAGCGCGACAGGTTTGTAAGTATAGAGATATTTGGCAGTTGGTGCTCTCTGCCTACCCCGTCAGAGACATGGCGTGAAGATATATATCTTAATGCTATCCTATTGACTTGACAGGAATATTCAATTTTCCATGTAGGGTTTAGCTAAAATGGGTTTTTGTAAATTCCACCTCTGACTGGGTAAAATAAGGGGTGAAATTTTGCATGAGATTTCGAGATGTACATGAAATTTACGATTCATTTTCTCCGTTAATAAAAATTTTTTAGAAATTCTTTCTCGACAGGGATAAGAGATTGTATACAATTTCGTCGGTTTGGAAACAATATGTAACATCACACCTGTAATCCCAGAGGTAGGCAGAGGAGGGAGACACTCCCACGTCTCATCAGTTACGTTTACGTCCCATTATGAACTGGGTGCTGAGCCTACTGACATATACCGGACACAATTCCAGACTCCGAGCCACTGCTACAAAAATCTACTAGTCAATTATACAACTGAAATTTTAAATTTCTGCTTTCGGTCGATAAGAAGAACTTGTGTAGATATTGTAGATATTGTACATTGTACATACATTTGTAGATATTGTGTTCAGAAGGGCGTTAAATAACAATTAAAAGATTGTATACAATTACGTCAGGTTGGTAGTTATAAATCTAAAATTTTAGATTTACGATCTCGATTATAATAAAAATGTTTTTATTCGTTTTCGGAAATTATTTCCCTAAGAGGGTAAAATAGGGGTTGAAAGTTTGTATGGAAATTCGTCGGTTCCGAAGTTATACACCTGAAATTTTAGATTTATGCTTTCGATTAACAAAAGCATAATTATGATCTATTGGAATGTATTGGAAAATTGACTTCTGCACGAGCAAAGTCGCGGGAAAATTCTAATAACAGTATATAACAGTTAACACAAACAGTTTACTCCACTCCGCCTGGACGGGTTTAGAAACACCCATCTCAAACATCCGCACCGCATGTGCGTACTACTGCACATACAAATAACTACATACAAACTATATATAAGGTAAAATGTAAAAATAAAATATATTTAACTGTATATATAAGTAACTAAGGAATATGCAAGTAGTTATGGTAATAATCAAGTCACATAAAAACGAAGTTCACGCCATTGCACAAAGCGCACGAGACTTTTTTATATGCTGAATACATAGTCTAATCTTTTCACTTAACTCGCCGAAAGGAGTGTTACTTCAAATCCGATTCTTTTTTTCAATGGCACACTACATTGTTCAATTGTATACTAGAATTATTGTTAACATGAACATTTGTACTACCGGCAACTGCTGAACAGCTGTTCCTACGATACAATAGCGAACACTCCGGCGGCCCGTCATCGAGCGCCGAAACAGAACTCTAATCTGTCAGTTAGCTCCCAGAGTGTGTAAGCGCGTTGCGCCATCGCTCAGCGAGCGACGTGCACCGGCTTCTCTGCGCAGCTGTTGCTACTGCTGCTCTGCCGAACTTCACTTCATAAACTACACTATCACATTTATATAACAATGGGTTGACTTACTTTCAGCATCTCCACCGAAAATTTAGGCCTCGCCGCGTGGTAAAGTATGAATATTATATTGACCACCACACCGGTCAAGATTCCCAACTCTATAGGAAGAGTCAGGCAGAGAACGAACGTGCCTATCCCCGGAATGAGGTCCAGTTCTGGAAATAATCGTATGAAGTAAATGTTACTTTCTGTGTACAACATGTATAACGACACAGAGCGCGTACTGAAAAGGCTTACTTTTGGCGCGCCACATCGGCTTCACCACGTCGTATTCAACCATGAACAAAATTGCCGATATGATCACTGCCGCCAACGCCGCTTTCGGAATAAACTCAAAATATTGTGTGAAGAATTGAAGCGCCAGTATCACCATCGCACCTGGAACGAGTAGGCTTAAATTGTTAAAAAGGCTAGTATTCGATAATTAAATTACATATTTACTTAATGCAAAGGATTGCACGCACCGGTGTAGATGCCATTGAAGGTGGTCTTGACTCCCGAACCGTTGGAGACTACGGAGCGCGCGAGAGAGCCGCCGCCCGGATAAGCTTGCATGAAGGAGTTACCGAGATTGGCTAAACCCAACGCTATCATTTCCTGCGTAGCGTCTATGGTGCGACCATCGGAGAAGGCTTTGCAGATAGCGATATCCTCGAGCAGCACTATCAGCGGGATCACCAGCAACCCCGAACCTAACTCGGACACCATCTCGAGAAAGTCCGCCGTCGAGTTGTCGACGCGCACGTAGCTGAACGGCGGCAGCTGCGGGACCGGCACACCGGACGGTATGGCACCTATAGCGACACACCACACATTACTATTTATGCCGACAACTAACATGAACCAGCTACCTTACAAATCGACGATGGTATGGAGAGAATGAATCATATGACTAAATGGACATAAACGAACGAAGTGCAATACTACTGACTAGTTTATGAGGTTTGTATTCGTTAAATATTAGTGATGCATGAAATCAAATCGACTCGTGTTTATTACTAACCGCCTCGCACATTCTCAGCTGGTGAATGCATAAGAAAACAGAAAACATCGGATAATAATAAAGTATTCATATTTTAATTGTCTGCGCAAACACATTTAAGTCATACAATAAAAATGTGCTGTAGTGAATAGTTTTTCGCCATGAATACTGACCCATGAGGCGCACGGGCGCGGCGCCGCTCGTGGCCGCGAACCAGTAGCCCAGCGCGCCCGACGCCACCACCACGATGGCGTTGCGGCAGGTGCCCAGCAGCCACATGCAGCGCGTCAACACTTTCTGTCGCACACTAGGGCCGTCCTCCAACTTCGCTCCTAATTTTATCATTCCTATTTTCTGAAATAAAAGTCAATATCCATGGATTGATTCATAATGTATAATATCCTTTTTCTTTTAATGTAAAAATCGAGCTGGTGCTGTTCCTCCAGCTCTAATAGTGCCCGTGAAGGGAATACGAATTAAGGTTTGACATTTTCAACAACGAATATGCTAATCATTCGACTGCAAACCGTACACCGAGACGTATACAGTTTGATTTCAAATCGTCCTTACAATAATTTAAGCATCTTAAAAGCATCCCAATAGAATATATCTGAACTTATGACTATAAGTAGGTTTAAATAGAAATTTTATCCAAAGCGCATCCTGTTTACACGATCGTTTACGGTAAACATATAGTTTGCACATGGCATCTTGTTACATCTTTGTTTTGCTTATTGTAATATCGAGTACAATAAAAAGTTTACAATAGGCTGTCATTGTTTTGTATAAGAAAATAATAATATATTCTTACTCTCATGCAAAGCAGAAGTGCGATGCAAACGAAGCCGAGCACAGGGTCCCAGAGCGAAGCGGAGTGCAGGTTACGGAATATGGAAATCCACTGTTGCAGAAACGTATCGCCGGTGACCTTGATGGCGAACAGGTCCTTGACCTGCGAGGTAGCAATCATGAGCGCCACGGCCGACGTGAAGCCGGACGACACGGGGCCGGACACGAAGTTAATGAGGAAACCGAGGCCCAGAACGCCCATGAGTAGCTCCACGAGGCCGGTGAGGAAGTTGAGGAGGATGGCCTTTTCTACCACGCCGCCGGCCACTTGCCAAGTGAGCAGCGATGCGATGGCGGTGGGCCCGGCTGGCACGGCGCGGCAGCCGCCCAGCACAATGTAGATGAAGCAGCCCAGAAATGAGCCGTAAAGCCCGTGTTGCGGTGGCAGCCCGGCAATGTTGGAATACGCAAGTGACTGGGGGATAACGGTTAGGCCCACGGTGATGCCGGCAATCAGATCTCCAACAGCCTTGTCTGCATTATATCTGTTTAACAAAGACAATCAAATCAAATCAAAAATCAAAAAATACTTTAGTCATTTCAAACAATATTATGATATACACATCGCAAGGGCCCCCATACTAGGTTGATAAACCTGTGTTACAGGGTACCCCGCTCATCCACCAAGGCAAACAAGATACATTGTTTGAAGGTATTTTAAATTTTGTTCAATTACAATTAAAAGGTAATTCAGTATAGATGTAATATAGTCTGAGTGTGTGTTTGAGAGAGAGAGAGAGAGAATGTGTTTATGTTTCTGTGTGTGTGTCTGTGTGTCTGTGTGACTGTGTGACTGTGTGTCTGTGTGCCTGTGTGTCTGTGTGTCTGTGTGTCTGTGTGTCTGTGTGTCTGTGTGTGTGTGTCTGTGTCTGTGTCTGTGCGTGTGTGTGTGTGTGTGTGTGTGTGTGTTGTGAGCTATGTGTGCTGACTGTCATCGTGACATACAATTTTCTGTTTCTTCATAAGTGTTCACCTTATAATATTCAAATGTTCGTAATCAGCAAACAAATTTCGAATGCGAAGTGTTCGTTGATTGTATATTGTATGTATAGCATACAATACAAGATAATACACATATTCTTTATTGTACACCCAGACAGAGATAGAAATACATTAGAGGTACAAGAAAGTGGACAGTACAGAAAAGGCGGATTTAACGCTATCAAGCGATTTCTACCAAATAACCTTAGGGTAGAAGAAAAGAAATCAATGAATACGGGGAAAAAGTGTATTAAAATATCTAAACACAGGAATAAACAATAAGTATATGACACAATAGTAAATACAATGACAGTAATAAAAATGAGAATAAATATGTAATGACAATAAATATAATATACAATTTAAGTTTAAAGTAGTAATCATTTACTAGACATTTTTGAAGCAATTAATGGTCGCCGCACGTATTAATTTACAATCGCTTAGTCACAAATTACAGTTTAATGATGAAATAATGACAAAATTGGTACATTGTTAATTTCGATGGACGCAGGTACCGAGGGAGAGGAGTCAATTGGAGAATACATCAAATTGATTAATTACAACTATAAGTAAATGTAACATCACGCCTGTAATCCCCGAAGAGGTAGGTAGAGGAGTGTAGTGAAAGATTAACCTATCTTGACCTAACAAATCAGATACTTTCTGATGGGGAGACAGAAGTCTCCGAAACCGGTGTAAATGTATAAAGAGAGTGACAATTATGGAAGAAGTAAGGTATGTCTGTAAAATAAGATATTTGGTACTCTGTGCTCTCTGCCTACACCGCAAGGGACCTAATGCCAAGTATCCCTATTTTTACAGACTTGCTGTGCTTCTTCTAGATTCATCAATCTCTTCATACATACACCCTGGTTTCAGAGACTTCTAACTGCCTCCTCAGTCAGAATTTGACATTTTTGGATTAGACAAGGATTCTTCGGAATGTCATCCAGGAACACCATATCCCTTATTTTCTTGTACGGTGTGACTCTCTCATTACCGAAGTTAACAATATCTGTACTGTTTGGTTCAAATCCTTTTTTCAATACAACAAATGCTTTCAGTCTCGCTCCACTCTTGAAATCCTTCACACCGACGACCGCCGCGTCGAACACAGCTGGATGCTCTTTCAATACGTTCTCCAATTCAGCAGGCGGTACTTGGAATCCACTTACCTATTAGCAAAATGAAACATGACATTAAAACAAACATATGACGCTGTGGTTTTAAATTTTATCAGGTTAATTATAAGCATCGATCCTAATAAAACACTATTAAAGAGTTGTATG
>DVPG01000030.1:0-14699 GCA_018239085.1 Yanguna spatiosa spatiosa
GGCAGGTCTGTAAGGATAGAGATATTTGGCACTCCGTGCTCTCTGCCTACCCCGTAAGGGACTTGGCGTGAAGATATATGTGTGTGTGCATTCACTGTTTACAATTTGCATATATTGTGAATCTATCACCATAACATATTAAGACTTGATCATATTTATGGCTTCGTTATTTTAACACGTGTCAGTGAACACTTTCAAATACAATAGATGTCGACCTGATGCGCTCTCAAGCAGATAATTTACAGCGACGAACATTTTAGAGGGTGTGTAATATGGAGATAACCCTTGCAAAAAAATGTTAAAAGTACTTGTAGTGATTGGGTTTGCGCTAAAAGTACGTTACTTGCGTTAAACTTAGAACTAAATCATTTTTAAAAAAATTTACCAATTGTAATATGAAGGAGTGTCGTAAGCTAATAAAAATATTTCCCAACTGCAAATGACATGACTCACCTTTCTTCCAATACAAGTTGACAACGGCGAAGAATATACCCGAAGTTAGTAACGCCACCACGCAAAGCCAATACTGCAACAAAAACACCTCACATTACCAAAGAGCAGTAGCTCCATATATGGACTTGAGTCCGGTGAATGTCAATAGGCTCGCCCTAAAATACACGGGAGGTGTAACATAAATAATGAAAAGTTGGTGCACTACACTGCGCCTGATCCTTCGGGGAAATACGGGCGTGATGTTATGTAATGTTATCAAAGAGCACCGAATAATATATTGTAACAATTGACAGAATCAGCGTACGTGCAGCATTGTATCATTATCTAGACGCCTTTCAATCATTTCCATATTGCGATTCAATTTATAATAATTTATTATTTAATGAGCTTGCCCGACGGAGCGAACGTAATGCATACGCAACTAATAAGTCTTTCGGCGACAGAGTCGTATCAATCAAGACTGAGACATCCCAAGTATTAAGATCGCAATTCCTATTTGAGGCTGGACACAAATGTTCATGATGACATACCCTAGAATAACATTCAACACCTACCACCGAACACGAAGTAATAATGTTGAAAGATCTTTCGTTCAACTCCGGAACATATTTTAAGTAAACGCTAAGCGGTACGAGAGCGTAGGATAACGATTGATTTGTTATCAGAGAAGCGCTTTGGGTCGATTATCTCGCGTAGAGTGTATTCATAAGCTTGTTATATTGTAGTTTTTTCCTATAAAGAATGGCTCTAGAAGGCGATAAAGCTTGTACAAATATTATTCAATAACATGAAACAGGATTTTCCTGTTCTCTGTTATATAATTACCCGATAAAATTTCAATGCGTCACATTTTCTTTTTGTATGATGAGAGTGTATGGAATGGTAGGAATGGTGGGTCAGAATTACTCCTAATCATTCAATAATATTAACAAATTTAATTTGATAGAAAATCCTGTACCTACTTGCAGACAAATACACAATCACGATGTAATATTGGAAAAAAGTTATCATGTAGATATATGTATTTTTATTATAAGATCAGAAACTAGAATGAAATATGTATTATAATCTCTTTGTAAATAGATGGTATCTCTGAAAAATATCTGTAAATGCAAGAGTGTATCTCTGAAATAAGTTCACCGTAGACGTCACGTGTCGCAGACGTCACATGTCGCAAATGTCACGTGTCGCACTCAACATATCGAATCTCGTCGTGACCGCTCACGGTAACATTAAATACTTTAGTTAATAAGTCCTTGTGCGCCCCTCAAAAGGTCACAGCTTTATAAATAGGACTTAATTGGCTAAAGGTCGACGATAAACTAAACACGTAACTAAAGATAATATTATATTATGTTTCGCACGTTCGACGAATCCGCCTACATTCAGATCAATTTCACTCATGTTTTTGTAAAAGCATTAGCCCGCGTGTGTGTTTAGAAACACCATTGTAATATTTTATTTACATTACAAATGATACTATCAGTGACTGCCTCGTTGGTTTAACGATTGTAAGCCTGACTGATGAGCAATAAGTCCTGGATTTGATCCTCTGGTCGCGCAAAGTATTATATTAAATAACATTAACATATTATCTACTATGATCCCTTTGCCAGTTTGGAGCTAATCTTAAATCAAATCACAATTATGTGACATAGAAGACACTAGTCAAATGTAAATACTTTTTAAAGTAACAATAAATTCTACGCCGCGTTCTGTTCTCGACTTTATTACGCAATCAAAATAGATTCTACTGTAAAAATGAGATCCGGTAATGAAAATCTGTACGATAAAAGCAATGAAAAGGGGAAAGGACTGCTATTCGCAACAATTATAAATAAAATTAGCCGAGCGTGGGCTACTTTTTGTGTAACAAAGGCGTACCTAACAAAGGACCTCTTAAAGTATTGAACGGCAAACATGTTTCATTTGTTAGTACGTGCACCGCGCCGATGAAGAAATGAATCGCGCGGAAACACACACACACATTGCGCTTTCACTGATCACTTGTCACTTTCACCCAAGTACAAGACAACACCTATGTGTGCTGGACGTTGTTTCGGAAACGGTTCACTGATAGACAAATCTAAGCCCGCCGTGGAATGCGCTGTTGCTTTTACTTAAACACTATATAAAAAACGTTTAAAGTTAACAAAGTACCTGGGGAACAAACCGCCAGGCATTTTAGTTAGATATATGTACCTATGTATATGCATACAATTATACTTAATAGACCTTGTACCTATTCCCAAAAGAGAAATTGTAATCATGCCTATAATATAATTTTCACATAGAGCTTTCCTGGGTATTTAGGTATGTGTGAGAATGGTTGGGAGAGAAAGTCAGTAAAATTTTGTGTATTAATTCGATGTGTTCAAGGCAAAGAAAATATTTAACCTTACATCTCTAGCATCTCAGATTTCAGTAGCAATCAAAAAATTAGTAATCCGCGTTCCGTTCAGACGATCACAAATCTTTTCATGGTTGGTTTACATAAATAAACTTATGCTAATTAAATTGGTAGCTGGTAGGAATTGTAAAAAATTTTAAAGTCCTTGGAAACCATAAATACTTTCATAATGGCCGACCTAATGTAACGCTGACTAGGTTGGCAGAATGGCTAGGATGTCTGACTGAAAGGCTGACTAGAATGTCTGTATTATCGAATGTTAACGCAACGCAACTGATATGGACATAAATAAAATTCCTCTAATGGACGCGAGTGTATCAGTTTCCTAGACGGAAGTGCGTTCTTGAACACGTGGTGCCAACGAGACCGTGAACGAGACCTGCTCGCGGTTATTTAACCGACGCGTGTGCTTGCCGATATTACACTGTTTCGCGATTATATTGTACGATTGATATACTGGCAAGGCTCACCGATATTGACCAAATAGGTCGATAACTGACCGATAGGGGAGTTAGAATTGTCCGGAACCGGCGAGCATACATCGTGAGAACGATGAATGTGGAAGAAGAATTTTAGGCCTGTGTATTTGATCTCGTTGCTTTGTTCCCATCTGGTGTGAGGAAATGAGCGGCAACAGTCATGGAGCACAGCAAGTAAGAGAGCGTTAAAATACTATAAGATGTTAAGCCGCCATTTCTACTCACAAACATCCACGTCTCCTCGCGAATATAATTCGAGTCCTACCTGAGATGAGTAAAAGAAGCGTTCTTATTACCAAACGGTGAATCGGCTCCTATGTTATCTTAATGGTAATATTAATAATAATGCTATCCCTAGTCCATCTTGGCATTAGAAATTGTACATAAAATCAAATTATGCATAAAATTACGGCTTTCTACTACTGTCCCCTATTGGTGAGATGCGATTCTGCAAGGCAGGCCAGGCAATATTTTTCAGCAGTGTTGTCCATCACTCAACCTATACGTCTAGAACAGGCCTCGTGCATGCAACTTCATACATGTTATATAAACCTATTTTTGAGAGCGTGGATGTGATTTACGATGGATCATGGATACCTAGAAAAAACCTATTTACTCTGGCTTTGACGTTAGAAAAGTAGGAAAATATAAATCGTAGCCTGAACTAAAGGCCACGTTTACTCAGGTTCAGAAAACAGTCGAAGATAAAATTTCATTCGACTCCGTAGTAGGGTGAAGAAAAATGCGTATAACATATTATGAGTGCAAGCCTTATTGCAGTACTTCAATTATGGCTTCCATTCTCTCTTCACAACAGTTTAGATGAACAGTAGTTGAACCGACCGTAAACGAAAGTTTTGGAATCTTCGCAAAAAAACAGTAATAACAAATTTTTCTAAATCGCACTCAATATTTTAAAATCCGGCAAACTAAGTGACCAATTAATTGTATTCATATATTGAAGTGTATAGGAAAACGGTATGATACAAATCTGTTAAATGAACTTCCGTATTTTTACGTTCCGTCTATGGTCAGTTTCCGTTACCGAACGTGTTTTCAATTACAATATTTCAAGTTTAACATACGGTACGTACAACTAAGCAGCTGACGCGAACTATTCGAATTTTACGGCCGCACTAAATATTCTGAGGAAATACCTATATAGGATGATAACACTTAGTTGCAAATTTTAAGTAATAACTTTTAGGTATTTACACTTTTTTACACTCGCCAAATATTTCCCATCTTATCAATTGTATAAATGACACTGCGTGAATTGAAGCTGTTATTATATTAGTCACGATTGTTACGAGGTCGATAGACTTACTTATCGTGTTCAAGATTCGCGATGCAGACTCGCTTATTTAAAGGCCGAGAAATTTGTTCAATTATCTGTATTGGAATCTGTAAGGTGTTACGCATACAACGAGTAAGACATGTAATATGTACAAGTACCAAACGAGTATAATACTCGTGCATAGAGATGTATGAAATAAACAACGCCTGTCAGTCGCACACGCAGGGTTGGAATTGAGGCCGCCATTATGTTGTTAAACTGGCACATTAGTCTATTGATTCAATAGCTATTACTGCACATACACGGCACACTGTCGTCTATATCCAGCACTCCCTCACCTCTGCGATGGACCACACTATTATAGTAGGTACATTTGGCGATATGTAAACACAGGTAGTGTTATAAACTAATCAATAGTCCCACGACGTATGTGACGTATTATTATTAATCAATATATAATAATTGCATATTTACATTATGATATAATATGATATTTGTTAATGTATTAATTTTATATATTAAAATGTAATTAATCCATATTTGACTCTCAATGCTAAAATTATATAAATAGGGTAGGATATTATAAAAAGAAGAGACTCGAACTACGACAGCTAGAACGTTACTCTGCTTATTATACTGTGTGTAAAAATCGTCTTGGAGTTTTATTGTGCAAGACCCACTTTATTAATAGTAGTAATTGCAAAACGTACAATTGCAGCGAAGGTAAGGCAAAAAGCCAATACTAATTTTGACTACTTTTTAAAATAACTAGCTAATATTACTAGTAGGTAAGACCAGTAACAGAGTAGAGTATTAAATGTTTCGAATCACATTCCGTAAGAAATAAACTTATCTTTAATAATGTGTTAATGACCAATAATTTCAATTAATAAACTCAATTTTTCAGTAAATACGCTATTCAAATTGCGGCCCGTCGTCACGGTACACGTCTGGGTATGAGAAAATCGATTCATCGCAAGTGTGATGACCCTACCAGACGCGTGCAACTGTCGCTTCCAGTTTGTGAGCTTCACTCCTTTTACTACAGGGCGAATGGCTGTGTCTGCTAAACATAGCAGGTGTAATGGCGACGCCGAAATAAAAATTATAAGCTCGACCGCCCGAATGCAATACGAGGGAGCGCTAACCTCAGGTCAAAGGACACGAGGTCGAAAAGAACCTTCGGCAGACAAAACCCAGGACACTGCACGCGGTCCTTAAATAATTAAGATGGTTTTTCGCAATCACTTATACATTGTGGGCGAGTTAAATTTAGCCGCGCGTGGAAAGTAACATCCAGATAATGCGTCGTCAACGGGCGTGTTTATTGACAAAAGTCGTTAATGACATATATACGTTTTCTTAGCAATCAAATTAATGGGTTCGAGGAATAAGGCACGTCGAGCGTGGCCTCAGTGTTAGGTTTCCCTTGAGTGACGGCTCGAATGGAACACAGTACGTATAGGCAGGCGGTAGGTACGTCGGATAAGATCGTGTATGTACATAGTGGCTAAATTAATGAAAGTTAATGGTCGGAACGGCGAACAGTGGAATAAGCGTGGAAGAGGCAATTGAATAGCAAGCCGATGTATAAAGTCAGCTGCAACTGTATATACGTTTACTGGTAAACGGAAAATATCAAATGCATGAACGCGAATTGAACAAAGCGACGTCTGAAATTTAACTGTTCTGAATCCCTTTATACTCTAGCTTCCATTGTTTACTGGAAACTGCAAAATTTATTAAATATAATGTACGAAATACGATAATTTCCGATATCAATATAATATCACTATACAGTACAGAGTTATTCGTTCATTGGGTGCTATGTCGTACTAGTTTTATTAACAAAACATATATTATACATAGTTAATTACTTTGTCCAACTGTTATTTGAAGAGCCAACACTCATCAATCAAACACTTGTCAGTCTCAGTCACTTTTACAGAATAATATTCTACACAAAAACTGAGGAAAAACCCCAAACAATATTAATTTTTTTGGTACTTTGACTGCCTCATTGGTCGTGTTGGTTGCAAGCGCGACTGCCGATCGAGAGGTCCTGGGTTCTATTCCCGGGTCGGGTACTACTAGATTTTTCTAATTTATATTTTCTAGTAGTGGCTCGGAGTCTGGATTTGTGCCCGATATATGCCCGATATAGGCTCACCACCACCACCACCATTCCATAATGGAACCTAAACGTAACTGGCGATACGTGGGAGGCGTACGTACAGGCGAGATGTTACGTTAAATATTAAATGAGTGTTTTATATAATGAACGAAGTCTCGAACGAATGTTTCAAACGATCCAGGAGCACAGGAAGCGTTCATCAAGCGACGCCGGTGTCAACGACTCCGCGCCGAATTTCTGGAATATTTGATGGCTGTTAATAAAACTTTGATATAAGAGGGTGAGAGTACGTTTTGTTTGCTTGTTTAAATTTTACTCTGTTGTTTCTGTGGCTATTTTATATTCTATCCCTTTTACATTCGGGCGGCTTTAAGCTGCGCAAACATTAATCTTGCTTTTTTAAATGTTGTCGTAATAATGTAGGTATTAATTTAGTCATGTATAATCTGTACTATTGTATTACCTTATTGTTGACCTGCTGAACTTGACTATTGAGTTAGGTGCCGTGCATTTCATTTTCACAAATATCAGAGTGATAGACTCATGTCTTGCTAATAAAGTGGTGTTCATAAAAGTGTAGGAATTTTTTTTTGTTTTGCAGCTATATGGTTCTAAATATTATTTTATTATTCTAATAAAAATATGTTTATATAAAACTTCAAATAGAAGGTTGAATTGCAAATGTTTGGGTTTGAATAGACGATAATCTCTTTGCCAAAAGCCACAGTTGCTTCTAAGATGATCGTATTACAGTGTTTCCGATTGTAGAGTGTAGTAAGCAGACTAGTAAGTTAAGATAGCTTTCGATTTAGATCGCCGCCGGGCGACGCATCTGGGACTGAAGTTGGAATGAAACACTGAATGAGTTGCTGTGCGAGTTGATATTATACTCAGGTGTCAAGTTAGCCGTCAGGAAAACTATCTTGGGTTTTACTATCTTACGTGGAGTTTATACGTAGCCAGTGCGCGATTTCATTAGTTATCATTTCTATTAGAGTGTAGTTTCTTCCTGACGTTATGTACGTAATATTTGCAACATTCTAACCGCGGTACTGCGCGACCTTTCTAGGCACAGATGATGGTGGGGACTATAGGCATGACCCCTCTGTCCCTGTAGCTCGGGACCAGAATACGAGCTACGGTATCTCCTGCTGTCTAAGAGGCGACTAAAAGGAGGCTTCCGGGGTTGTGAGTGGCTAGACTGGGAACTCGAACCGCTTTGGCTAGCGATCCCGGGAAGGACGACGGTATATGTGGCCGCATATCGTCCTGATAATCGGAAGGCGTGGGTTGAGATATCATGCTTTTTCTCCAGTGTCGGGCTCGTAGGAGCGTCGTTCTCGGCGGGCACCGGTGCGTTCCGCTGGAGATCCCGGAGTCCTCCTATTAGCGCCGAGGAAGGCGGTTTTAGTGCGGTAAGAATCACACATAACCCGGTATCTCTCCCAGGGAATTGGGTACTTTTGGAAGGTTTCCCCCAAAAAAAGGAAGCGCTCCGGCCAGGGGTGTCGATCTACGAAGGGCTGCAGTTAGAAGCCGGATGCGGCAAGCCGAGAATAGGGCTCTTCGGGGGGAGGCCTAAGTCCAGCACTGGACTGAGATAGGCTGATGATGATGTTGATGAAACTGATTTCATTCCATTAAAAGCCGTAAAAGAATAAAATGCCTGCCCAGCGTGGGAATTATGGGTAAAGAACCATCCGGGGAGGCCTGTCCAGCAGTGGATTTAGACAAGCTGAAAATGATGATGATACTAACAACGGGGCTATTCGCACTGTTCTATGCGAAATGTGGACTATCGTAGAGTGAATATTAACAGCTCAAATTGTCAGGGATTTTTTTAATCACTTTAGAAGCGTTTGAGTCCCTGCGAGCAAATAAATTTGAAAATACCCCTGCTGAGGACCCCCCTAATGTGTATACATATACATAGTCATGTGACAACATTGACTACCTCGTTGGGCGTGTCGGTTGCAAGCGCGACTGCCGATCGAGAGGTCCTGGGTTCAATTCCCGGTCCGGGTATTATTAGATCTTTCCAATTTAGATTTTCTAGTAGTGGCTCTGAGTCTGGATTTGTGCCCGATAAATGGTAATAGGCTCACCACCTACTCCATAATGGAACCTAAACGTAACTGGTGAAACGGGGGAGTGTACCTAATACTATACTCCTCTGCCTACATCTTCGGGGATTACAGGCGTGTAGTTACCTTATAAAAATTGCTCTTTTAAGGTATTAAGGTACATTCAAAACACGAATAAGGTGACTATTGTATTTACTGTTGAACCCGTACGTAATCATGATACTTTTTCAAAATATCCTCATGAGGCGACAAATGTCTCGAAATTTAAATTTAAATTATCAAAAGTATATATCCTACTAATTGAATACATTTGGCACGGCGATTTCGCTCGTTCGCGCAAAATTAAAGATTTATTAGTAAATATTTTAATAAAAAGTGCTACGCGTCGCGACGTCGTAAAGTGTCTCGAGCGTTGCTCTTAAAGGATGGCTTTTAGCTCCAATCTTGTATATGTTAATATTTATTGTCTGTAACATAAATCTAACTTGTATTGCAAATGCACCATCACTCCAGTAATTTCTACTGAGATGCTGCTTTCGCACTTTGCTACTGTTTTTGGTTAGGTTCTGGAATCTTCTGTTCTGTTCTGTTATGTTCTGATCTTTTCTGGCTTAATTACTTAGTTGTTTATTATATCAATATTTACTGGTACTATTTGTATCAACGCTAATACTACTTCTCGTATCGGGTAATGTACGAATGTTGATGGACAGAGGTACTGAGAACCACCAAGATTAGCTGTCTTGACTAAATAGATCAGATACTAGCTGATGGAGGAGTCAGAAGTGTCCGAAACCAGCGAGCACGTGGGACGAGAGCGATTAATGTAGAAGATGCACATCAGGTGTGTAGAATAGAGAAATTTGTACGCTGTAACTCACCTGGCGTGATTTTATAATAATCAGTGTCGAGTAAAATCTAAAATATATGGGCATTTTATTTAGTTTTCTTATATTATAACATAATAATGATTAATTTCTGGATGAGATCTGCGCAGGAGCGAGTGTTGTGGCACACCTTGGGAAAGGTCTATGTTCAGCAGTGGAACGGAAAAGGATGTGACGATGATGATGATATTAAAATACGTAAATTACGCTCTATGGTTTAATTTCAGTGTCCGTTGAGCTTGTCAGGAATAAGTAATGAGATAAAATTTGTACTTAATGTATATTTTTGGGGGTGAAGCGTTAATTGCCTGAACCATTGCTCTAATGCTAAGCGGGAGAGAGTTTGACTCGGCGCTAAGGGGTAGGGACCCTTATGCGATGTTAGGTTATTGCTTGTGGTCGAATGCAGACGTCTTTAGAGGTTGCTTGTAAGTGATGCCAGAGCACGCTGAGAGGATTATGTATTGGATACAAATAATTTTTATTATTATTATTTTGTATATGACTGACCCGTTGGCGCAGTGGTTAATGAAATAAATATTTGTGTGATAGCACAAGTATTTGTTCTGCGTCTGGGTGTAAAAAAAAAATATAAGTATAGGTATATATAGGTATATATGTAGTTTATCAGCCGCCTGGTTACCATAACACGTGTGGAGATGTCCCAAAATATTATATTATTAAAATATTATTAATTACTGTCACTAGTAATATTAAATCCTAGTTATTTTGTAAATTATTAAAATAATTAACCGGTGAAATGTGGGAGTGTTCTGCATTCCTCTGCCTACATCTTCGGGGATGACAGGCGTGAAGTTACGTAATAAAATAACATTGAATAGATTGGACTAAATGACATGTAATGAAAACCAAGATCCTGTTCTCGTTTCTGAAAATCTTACAAAGATGGCTTCTGCATAATCTTATGGTGGCTTTAAATGAAAGGTTTACCTTTAGCCGCAGTTCATTTTAAGTTGATAACCGTGGGACATCGCACCGTATTGTTTTTACTTTTGATTATGAAACAGAATATGTTACATTTTTTCGGATAACATTACCTGTTCATGAACTACTCCGACATAGGGGCAGTCTACTAACTCATATATATGTAAATTTGCAATAGATACTTTCAAATTTATAAACCATTGCGTACCACATTATCTACACTATTCCGCAGTGGCAGTCAATCCGAAGCATAGTCGTATGGTTTACTTAGCTTGGAGTCGACCCTTTTTACATCATACTTTATCTTTCGCAAGTTTGTATGTGTAAACGTAATTAATTATATATTATAAACGTAACATCACGCCTGTAATCCCCGAAGAGGCGGGCAGAGGAGAGTAGTACACTTCCACGTCTCACCAGTTACGTTTACGTCCCCTCATGGAATAGGTGGTGAGCCTATTACCATACACCGGTTACAAATCCACTATCCGCGCCAATACTAGAAATTTCTACTAGAAAAACTAAGTTAAAAAATCCAATAGGCAGTCAATCATCATCAACAGCTTGTTTAAGTCTACTGCTTGATATAGGCCTCCCCAGAGTTGTTAACAAACAATACTTTATTAATGTCTCATAGCAAATGAACCCTTAACATTAGCTAAGTCGGTCTGCTAGCTTGCAGTTTGGTTGGATAGCGAATTGAACTTAATTGAACACAAAGGTACAAAAAATCTTGGACTCACAGCTTGCCATAGAAAAGGATTTCAAAAACCTTAATACCAAGAGTTCGTAATGACTTCGTAAACATACGGTTAGAATAAAGTGTTGCAGATATAGATTCAAATTGAAATTCAAACAGTATTTATTCAAAATTGATTTCTTAGAACACTTTTTGAACGTCAAAATGAAAATACCATCGCTTCGGAACATGCCTCGCTATGGAGAAAACTGCTTATAAAGTTTACAGTGATCCCCGAACTCATACAACGAAACTTTACCCGCTTCCTAGACTACAAGGAATGTTAACGTCCAAATTTTGAACCGAAACATATTTCAAAAATACACATTTTGCAATGAAACCGCCAGTTCGTGGTATTGCGAAAAGATTATTCATGGTCAAATTTTATCTGTATCGAGTACAATTAGAGTTAAACAAATGTTTCATGTTGATTAAAAGTTACTATACATTTTTTGCAATAAAGCATTAGAAATTCTTAACGGCATAATTGTTCATTTTACTAACCTGTATGTTATTCATAATACTTTATGTATCAACACTCAGTTGCATGTTGGAAAAATCAACACTGTACACAGAACTCAAAACTCAATTGCACAAAGAATCACTTCTAAAAATCAACATAATTTCAGTCGTTTCTGGGATACCGTAAGAAGTGTGAAAGCTATTGTAATCGTTCACTTTGTTATGTATATATACATCATAATGTACATATATTACGATTTACAAGGTGCAGTGGTCCACAAATATGTCTAAACGTAGCAATTGTTGTTTAAATACTAAATACGGTAGCCAACATTACACATAATCAATGAACACTTAGGCTTGAAACTAGTGAACTCGAAGACAGTTGCTATACGTACCAATAGGTATATAATAACATACTCGTAGGAATTTTAAACCCAACCGCTAAAAGAGTTTTAAAAAATCCTAATAAATACAATAAAGTGAAATATACATACGTAGATATACAAACGTTAGGATCCCCCAATTTCTGTGCGTCACACACCAACAACAATTCCGAAGCTATCAAAGTCAATAAAGTACACAAAATTCGAGCTTCCATCTTCGCTTACACTTAAAACCGGCCGACCGTTGAATACGCTGAGTAACATTAAATCCCGCTCCCTGCTATTTGCAATATTCGTTGTCACTTCCGTCCCAATAATTAAAATATTCCTCTACATTTGTTGTTATTTGCCACAATGTGTCGATAGCACACGATCGCGTCGCCACAAGTCACCAATACGACTGCGGCCAAGCTCATCCCGTGGCCATAAAAATATTACGACTTTCAAAATACAGGATGTTCTACGCGCGGAATAATTAAATTGTTGTAAAAACGTAAGGATGCGCCCGTAATCCGAAAGCGTTTGAACTAACTGCATTCTGAATGAAATGTTTATTTATACATATATGCAACGTCTGACAAAGATTACTCGTGACTCAGAGCAACGAACAGAGGGGTGATAATTAAAATTTACTAATGTGCTTTGGTCGTTTTAAGTAATATAACGTAATAACTAATTATTACTAGGTACTGTCCTAATTACCTACTATAAATGGACGGTCACAATGGCTTGTCCCATTTTTGTGCACGCGCCTTTTCCACAACTGCGAATGGCTTGGAACTATTTGCACCCAAAGATGCGGGAAGTAATTAATCCTTTTTCCAACTAAACTGAACCAATTATAAAAAAATATCTATATAAGCGTATATTAATATGTGTAGGTATATACATTTTACCAGTCGTCTGGTAAAATAACAGGCTTTATTTCGCGCTACCTCGGAATCAAATAACTCTGCGTGAACATATCCGAATAATACAATTATTATCGTAATCATCATTATCATTAACCTGTTTAAGTTCACTGCTGGACTACGCCTCCTCTGATGGCTTACTTACTACCTATAATCCCCACGCTGGACATGCAGATTGGGGATTGCAAAGCACGGCCCCTCCCCCGTCTACACTGTTGCTCATAAGCGGCAGAGCATTTAGACGCGCCTAGGCAGGTCGCGCACCTTTCTATGGAGAAGAACACTGCAAATTCCTTATTCATCGGCGCATCCGAAACAGAGTCTAGGTAGGAATTTAGCTCTATTTAAAGATTCGTTTGTTGCCGCTGCTGCATGAAACTCTGAGCATCGAGTCAAGCATGGAACTTCTTTTATGTCAAACTATAGTATAGTTCTCGAAGCCCACGATTTTTAAGAACAATAATATTATCATCATCAACAACTTTTTCATCGTTCCACTGTTGGACAATGGTCCGGAAATGGAAAAGGAAAACAATAATTTCGTACGAAATAGCCCTGACCCAATAGGTCGTGTGCTGGTTGTCGGGAGAGATAGAAGCTCTGAAACCGGCGTGCGTGTATGAGGAAAGTGATGACTGGAGAAGAAGTACGTAATGTCGGTGAGGATGGAGATGTTTGGGGCTCCGTGCTCTCTACCCACCGTGTAAGGAATCTGGAGTGATGATCCAATAAAATTAATGATAAATAACGCCCAGAGTCGAACGAGAATGACATTTTGTAGTATGAACCGAGAATTTATGGACATGGACATCCGTTACAATGTAGATAAGAAACGCCGAAGCCGGGATGCGGATGAAGTCATACATGAACTCCATAATTTTATGCGGAATATAGATATTTACCACAACTCATATATTTATAAACCTTTATGACCTTATCTTGAAATTTCTAGTAGTGGTTCGGCGTCTGGATTTATGCCCGGTATGACGATAGGCTCACCACTTATTCCATGATTCCAAATAAAATAAATATTTCAATAATAAATGATGGGACGTAAACGTAACTAGTGAGACGTGGGAGTGCACTACACTCCTCTGCCTGTCTCTTTGGAGATTAGAGGCGTGGTGTTACGAACCCCGAAGTGGAAGACTGAATTCTAAGCTGCTAGTTTAACACTGTTTTTATTACTATATATGTATATTATATACTAGCTGACTCGACGAATTCCGCGATGCTTTTTCATGTTTTGTCTTTTCTTTTTACTTTTTTCTTCTTTTCCAAAACCTACCTTAGACAATTCTGAACAAAGTTGCCAAAGACATCAGTGCTCAAACCCCTACCATTTCAGAGTCTGTAAAGGACAAATATTACTTGAATTTTATATACATATATAACGAAAACGTAACTTCACGCCTGTAATCCCCGAAGAGGTAGTCAGAGGAATGCAGAACACTCCCACGTTTCACCGGTTACGTTTACGTCCCACTATGGAATAGGTGGTGAGCCTATTGC
>DVPG01000031.1:0-14687 GCA_018239085.1 Yanguna spatiosa spatiosa
GTACACAGAATTTTGAGAGCGTTTCTGCAACTTAAATAGCTTACCTTGTTCTGTTACGTTAATTTGTATAATTTAGCTATTCATATCGATGTGACAAGTTTTCTAAAAGTAGCTAAACATAGCTTATGTTTTACAACCATTTTAAAGTACCTCTGTTGCCATTTTTAAGTTGTATGACGTGTTATTATAACTTAGAGCAGCGATTCAAAACCTGTGGTACGCGTACCCCTGGGGGTACCATAGTGGTTATGTGAAAATTATATTCATAATAGCAAAAATACTTAGAAGTTAAAACAGTTAACTTATATAAACATATGTACATAAAATAATGTATTATGACTACATTATACAGTTCAAAATTTACCTTATAACTAATAAATAGATTAGACGTTAAGAGAAGCTAGACACATTTATAGGAGTAGGTACAGAGTAATCAGGGAAAGAGTAGGTACTCATAAATGAAATGTTTTATTAAGGGATGCGGAAACGAATAAAGGTTGGGAAACACTGACTTAGAGTGTATAAAACAACTCTTAAAAGATTCTAGCACTACATTTTAAAATTATGAAACAAAAGGTACGTAAGAAATGATATTTATAAAATTCCTTTACGTACACTTCCCACAAAGTCAGTTAAAGCTCTCGTAAACAATGACATTAAACTTTTATTAACTGTTTCCTGGACAACAAAGTAGTTAAATGCTCAGGATACCCGCGTGTATTGAAACCAAAGTGTTTGCAATGGAACCCGCTTATAAAATTTTGAGGAGAACTCTGGACAACAATCGAAATTGTTCTCACGATCACTAAGAAATAAACTTTCGAATTAAATTTTATTTTCTCCCTTTTATGAGCATGATATTTTGCTGTCAATATGTATACCTACTTGATACGTTTATAATATTTGTTGTACGGGCTTAAGTAAATTGTGACTGCACAATGTAATAAAATTTTTATAACACTGACCTCAAGTGTAAAGTTTAATGCAACAGACCCAATTTTGGATATTACATATACATAAGTATTATATAATATAACAGTACATATTGGTAAATCCGTACATTTCATTATGATGTAACACAACATATATAAAGGTATCGCTTACTGAATTCGTACATGAAATATGTTTCAGATTTCAGATAAAATGTAATTTAAGTAAACATACACCGGAGAGCTGAGTGAAAGCTTTACGTCACTTCAATTTTGTGTTAAAAGTAAGTGTGCGCGGCTCAAGTAACCCGAAGGCAGGGTAATGTATTCCCATACATACATAAGTGAAAACATTTTAAGAAACTCCACGGACCCACTGCATCACCCCCGGGGTTAGGGCCTAAAAGCACTATCTCGAAGCCAAAGCCTTACAACTCTTCTCAAATTCTACTTACTTTGCTCCGTGTGGAGGTGCCCGCGAGGATGTTCTATACTGCGATTTAAAGTCTTGATACTTATATTATTAATTCAAAAAATATAAATTTTATTTTATAGTAGTCTGCGTCACATGCTGAGTATGCTCTTCTGTGTCACATATGTTACGTGATACATTCATCAGATTCACTAGCATATTTGTATTACAACTAAAAAAGCAAATCTAATCAGTATCTACACGCCAAACGTTACAGCCTCAAAATTCTTATCAGTTATGACATGAATAAAATAATTCTCTTACATTGAAAAAAAAATGCATTTTCACGTCTGTCTGATTACACTACCAACGTTATTGTCTATTTTTAATCAAACCATAACCATTGTGCTGTAACAGGTTCCGAACAATTGCAAGCTAACAAAACTTGTATAATTGGTTTAGTTTGTAATAAAAAGAGAGAAAAATATTCTAACCATTTGAAAAGTGCTCGATATATTTATCGTATACGTTTAGTTCGTGCAGGAACCAATATTGATTAGACGTAGTATACACATGAATATCCGAGTGAATTCAACTGTATCTTTCCTTATAGCAGAACGAGTAACTGCATCAAAACGGTGCGTACCACGACTTTCGCAACCCACGTACTGGTACGGTTGCACGGACAATAAAATATACAATAATCAATCAATTAATTAATCGTTCACCCAATTTAATGTATACAAAAATCACGATGATATTCCTCATCAAATCCATTATAAATTTATTACAAGCAACTGAAAACGCTGTAGTGGTAAAAAAGCTTGAAAAAACACCAAAAAATAAAAAATCAACCATGACACAGTTTAACTGGAATCGGTGTAATGACAATATTTTAAGATCACTGATGACGATGACTTAAGTTTGCGTCTATTACTTATGGTCGAAAAGCTCCTGAAGCTCATACGTACCTATTAATTTTGGAGTTCATTTGAAACTGTCTAATAAATGATTTATGAGAACATACACGAAGAAATTTAGTTTCTACTTCGTGTGCTATTGAACGTTAAAATATTAGATAACACGTAACATAACATGTTCGGGAATATTATCATTAATGGACACAGTCGCTAAAGCTTGTTCCCAATAAAAGTGACAAATGAAAACTTTTAACTCTTTCTTCCACCTACTGTCACATCTGATGACGGCAGCGTGGCGGAAGCGCATCTCGATGTTTTGTAATGGAGCTTTTTAAAATGGAAGTCGAACTTTTGTCAGACTTTTAGCCGCGTCGGAGATACATTTAAGCTTTTTAACTTTTCCACTCTGGTAATGTATCCCACTCTTCGCTAACATCGTAGAGGTGTCGCATAAGTTTTTTTTATTTGACTGGTCGAAGTTACGCTTTGTTTGTGTGTATTAGGATGTCCGATGCCACACGCGATAATCCTTCCAGAAAAGGCTCTCAATCTTGCCTCTAACAGTTTTTTTAACATTTGTCAACAGTGTAAACATTTCCCTACGATCCATTAAGTAAATGCACTCAGGCCGCCACTCGACAGTGCATTAATATTGCATTTCTAACCCCCTCTCCTCCTTAAATGGACATTGCATTGCTAATGTATTATAGCTATGACTCGTTACGGGTATTATCGGTAAAATGTGTTTATGTAATATTAAAGCGTATATAATTTCTTTACGGCTATTTCTTTAACTGTAACATTGGATCAAACAACGGTGATAGAATAAATATGTAATAAAGTTGAGATGTTTTGCAAATGAAATTATGTATAACATTAATAAACAGACAAAATGAGAGACAGTGTCAAAAAAAAGAAAATATAATTACAATAAAAATATACGTGAAACGAAACTTTTCTTTCAAATCGCATCCATCTTTCAAAATCAATAAGTGTTTGTAGGTAATGTAAGCGCTTAACGAACCGCGAACAGGACTCCTGAGCGGATCAGCAAATGGAGTGCTTCATGCATAATGTAGCATTGGCAGAGTGTTGTTTTGAAAAGCGTTCTGAATTTGTTATTTTCATCACACCAGGTGATGCCTGCACACCTCATGAAACATTTAACGACATATCAATACGTTACCAGATTCAGAGCGAACGGAATAATGTCGTGCGTCACGACCAACGTCATCATTGGGTAGGTAATTATTTTCTCAGATCATCGATTCGGAGCAAAGAGAAATTTCCTTATCCTTAAACAACTTTATTAAATGATAACAGGAGATAACCGGCACCTCAGAATTAATTAATCCACTCAGAGATTGCATCTAAAAGCCCCGCGTCCCCCACTCTCCCCGGCCGGGTCGATCCGTTTCCAGCCACTTAAACTTCACGCGCCTCGCTCTAGCTTCCGTTTTAATTACAAAATTAATTCAAAATGTAATTAAAGTTAACAATAAGGCAGCAAACAATTGGAGTTATTTATGTTAGTTTATGCTTTATGGTGAATAGAGCGTTCCTGAAAAAGCAACTTAAGCACCATCGACATAGAATTCGGTATTAGACTGACAATCTTTTCGTTGGTTTTAAGACACCTTTAACGATTTCAATATTACCGTCTATGATTATTGAAGGTATACTATTTCATTGCTTATAACACACAATGCTAATATGTAATGTTGTAATACCTACTTAACGCGATAATCTCTGATATTCTCATGTGTGTTTCATTTACCACCAGAATTTTAAAGTAATCAGTAAACTAGCATTTACGATGCCATCCCATGGCCCTAATCGCTGTTATAGAGAGCTGTGAAAATGATTATAGAAATTCAATACCAACAGTTTTAAAAAATAAAAATACTACATCAATTCAGAAAAAACAAACGGTTACATTAACTTGCAGGCCATTCCTGGAACGTCCCGCTACATTTTTGCTTGAAGTAATGATGGATATTTTTGTGTTATTTTGAAAAAGACACCTTGATCTAAATTTTTCTACCACGATATTTCTCAAAACGACTGAATCGATAAAAAAATGTGTGATTTTAATGCATGTTTCAGAGCAAGAAAGGTACTTTGCGTAAAACGGTCAGATGAATAATTTAGAAGTTATTTGAAAAAACAACAGATTCTTCGAAAAGTTTCGACAATGACATCTCTGAAACGAATTATTTTATTTCGATAAAGGTCGTGGCGTTCGATGCAGTTTTTTGTGTTTAGGGGCTGATTTTTTTTTTAAATGAATCGTTCAAACCGTTAAAAGTGATTCAATATATACGTTTTTCTGAACCTAACATCATGCTTATAATTTCCGAAGAGGAGGCAAAGGAGTTTAGTAGACTGTCACGTTTCACCAGTTACGTTTACGTCCCACAGCGGAATAGGTGGTGAGTCTATTACCTACTGTACACCGGGAATAAATCCAGACACCGAATCAGTAGGAAAAATTTTAAGTAGAAATTCTAAGTCAAAAAAATTCAATAGGACGCGATTTGAACCCCGGACTTCTCCAACGGCAGTCGCGCTTACAACCACTCCACCAACGACGCAGCCGTTTAAGGCAGTAAAATCATTTTTTGAAAATTTTGTTTTTATTACTCAAACTCTACCGAGCAAAAATAGTTCAAATTTACACAATCTCTAAGGGCAACAGAACCCTATAGAACTCCAAGCACGTTCCGATCGGTCAACCCGTTCAAAAGTTATGTAACATATTATGTACATATACGTAGCATATATACCTACGTTGTAAAAATAATCAAAATAGCTACCCAGGACCTCCAAACGTGGAGATCTAGTAAAAACCTGATTTTCAAAATAAGATTTTAAAAGCTAAAACGTCACAATTTTTTAACTATTGAATTTTCAAAGCAGAAAGTTAAAAACTGTAATAAAAAGTACTAAAGAAAGTTGAATACTGTACATATTTACCTGAAAGAGCTGTAATGGGTTTTAAAATTCACAATTAAAGAAATTCTTTTAATAAATTTCAGTCTCAATATTTTTTTTATTAATAATTGTCAGTATTATATTAAATATAAGTATATTTTTTAATATTTTGTAATATTATGCTCAATTAACCCACAAAATTTTGTAGGAAATCTCCAACGTGCATACATTTGAGTAAATCAACCAATCCACAAAAGTGTCAATAGACAAGCTGTAGAACAGTGAGGCGACGTGCGCTCATCCACTCAACAGTCGCTGTACAGGCAATAAAGCTCTGCTGAAAACACTTAGCGAAATTGATTCAGACCGTTTGCTATTCTTAAACAAACGCGAAACCTTTCCATTAGCGTGAATTATAAAGCTTTTAACAAATCAAAACTGAAAATACATTAGCATACTTAAACAATTAGTAATAATTATAATCATAAAAGTTTATCTAAAATATTAAATAACCATTACCTATAATAATAAAAAAATCTTGCTCATGGATATTATGTATAAGCTACCTGAGGTATCTCTGACGTGGCCACTCAATACACAACGTTCGCGCGACGTGTATTTTCACAATTGATGCGCAAATGGTACTTAATTCTTATATAGGTTTAGACTAGCACTAGTCCCAATTTCGCCTGGTGAAAAGCTAAGATCCAGCCTACGATGTAACCTGCTTGACAGAAAAGAAAGTCTACTTTAAACGATGGTGTCTTACTATACGTCTGGATGTGTAATGGTAGAATACCAGGCTCAAGGAAATCGTTAATTTGCAGCAGAAACAGTATTAGGGGGAGAACTAGCCTTTAATTTCACGATGCCAAATTCTTAAATGTATTCCAATAAGACCATTAAAAATACATCGTTCATTTAAAATGTCAGCGATCATCATCGTCATAAATCGTCACTAATGATCATTATCATTTGAAATATCAGCGATCAGGTAGATATAAACGTCATGAGAAAGCTAAATATATCAGAGATATAATAAAAGTTTCATCTTGTCTTTTGTATAGGTACTTCCTAAACTGTGAGAAGCATATGCCAGAAGATGTTTAGTGGACCAGTTTATACGAAAGCTAAATTGACAATCGCTGAGACGATAATTGTTCTCGACGTAATTTAAAAATGTATATTGAAAAGTTCTTTAATTATTTTCTACCCATCAAGTCATTTCAAATTTAGTTCATTTCAAATCAAAAAACTTTGTTCAAAGAAATGAATAATTTAAAAATGTATTTAAAAAATAAATGTAAATAAAAATAAATATGTCTTGGACCGCATTTACATTCAATATGAAATCGGGCGTATGCTTTTATGGCAGCCAGAGACATCAGCATTGTTTACCTCATGTTCTTCCTACAATTATTTCATGAGAATTATAAGTGGAAATCGACCAAAATTTGATAATAGGTCGTATTTTATTTTCTCTGAGCTCTAGTTGGAAATTCTTATTACCTCTGGTAGATACCATAAAAAAGATGTGGTAGGCTCCTACATTATTTTTAAGGCAGAACATAATTATCAACAATATAAATGTAGCAGAACAATAAATTATAATAATGTTTCGGTGTTATTATTATAAGTGTTTCGGTGAGGGAGAATTTTATATCCTGCCGTTAAGATATAATTGTAAATAAATGTTACCAAATTTAATATGTATTAAAACATATATTGTCAGTAGGAAAAAAATTGACAAATGTAAGCTTAAATGCTTAAATCCTTGCTTACAATTTTAATAAATGTCTTAGGCAGAAACAATGTAGTCCACGGCTAGTACCAAAAAATAGATGAGATGTTACAAATATAAAAATAAGACCTTTGCTGTATGTCATAGCTGTATGTCATGAATACGATACAAGTTTGATAAATTGAGTTTGCGCGCGATTTTTTTTTAATTATCGATAAGTTTACACGTTATTGCACAATAGTTTTATGAGGGGTTGAACAATAAGACGCATTGTTTATTTTGTGTTTGTATTTTCATATAATGCCTACTACACGGAAAAAAGTCATAAAAACCGTCTATAAGGATGAAGACGACAGTGAAGCTGATGCCGGTGATTTTAGCGATTCGGGTTCAGAGGCTGTAATTTCACAACCGTCCAGCTCTGAAGATGATGAAGAACCAGAAACACATTACTCCTCCGAGGACGAGACTGATATGAACAAAAAACGAAAATTTAATTCAGGGAAAAAGAATAAATTTAGTAAAGCCTTTATTGCTAAAGTTAAACAACAATCTAGCTCGGGCCTAAGTAATTATGAACTTGATTCTGAGCCTACGCTCGAGTCAAAATTGTCCTTGAAAGATTTAACTGACGCTGAGAAGCTACTGCCTTCAGTACTCAATTTATCTGAAAGTGGTAAGTAGTAAAGTTTACAGCATGATTGCTACTAATTTAGTTACGTTTCACTCCGAATCTCTTCTGACAACTGCAGAAGACTGGTGTGAACTCTATTGGTACATCAGGGTACTGGGTTATTATGTTTAACACTCAATGCTCAGAAGATCACAAATTGCCTGTAAAATTAAGCAATGTTAACAGATTGCATGATTTATGGATAGCATATAAATTGGTCACAAATTTGATCCATCAATCGTCATGAAAATATTAACTCCAGGTCTCTTAGAGTTGTTAAACAAGCCTATGCCAGATTTGATATATACACCTCACATCTTCAATAATCTCTTTAATACCACTATTATGTATATTTACATTTAAAATTATATATAAAAATAATGAAATTTGTAAATAAATTTTTAATTCTAGACAGCAGTGATGATGAGGTTCATGCAAAGCCAACAAGGCCAACCACTCACACAGTTAATAATACTGAAGATGAGGAGGACAACTGTGAAACCTATTCAGAATATACAGATGTTCGTATCTTTAACTATTATTATCCACTGATTTCAGTATTTTAACGATAATGGTTTATCAACTAATTCCCTCCACTTGTGACTCAAGTTGTAATAATGCTTATCTAACTCTATGTATTGACACTGTATATACTTTCACCACTATTTAAGACTATGTAAAATGTAGATGCAATTACCAAAAACAATTGAATTATCAATTTGCTACTCCTTTAAAAATTGGTTACAGTAAAATATTACCCTGTACTGACAAGTGTGTACTGTACAAATTACCATGTGTGTACAATAGTCTCATTACCATGAAAGTATGGATCCCTGGCACATAATATATGAGTTATTACTTTGTTCTATAATGTGTCTATGGTTTTGTGATGGTTCATAAAATTAGGGGCATTGCATTTTCTTTTATGTGTTATAAAGGTACTGTTAAGACGTCAAGGTGTATTTACTTATTAAACGATATCACTAACAAGTTGAGTTGTGTGCCAAAAATATACTATAAAACAATTGTAAATATTTACTACATATTATTCCTTTAAAGAATCACTCAATCCTGATACTTCGTAATAGATAACTTTGTGTATACACTTGCAAACTAAGAATACTTAGAATTATGTATTAAAAAAATTCAATATTGTTTTCCAGGTGTGGTCAAATAATTTAAAACAAAGTGATGAAATAGCTAAAAAGACATTTTTAGAATTGGAGAAACACAAATCTAAGCTAGAGGAAACAAAACAGTCAATACAGAAATACACTGTGAAGAGTGAAAACACTAGAGAATCTGATGTGAATGATCTTTTAGCTCTAGGTGAAGAAGTACCACCAGTTATAACACTACCAAAATTAAAAAAACGGAGAGCTGCTAAAACTAAGAATGATAGTGATTCAGATATGGAAGATTGGGAAGAAGTGGCAGGTATAATTTATTCATAAAATATTGGAATATAGAACACATTGTGTGGTATGGTATAGAAGGGAAGCAATGAAATTTTATATGCCCAAAATAGTTACCCTATTTTTATGTCATTTTTTATATTTATGTACACACAACATCAAAGAAAAATGGAATGAACACTTGTTCAAGAGTGGTAATGATGCCATATTGAAACATTTTCCAATAGGTCCATTATGAATCTCAGAAAAAGGTCCAATTTTAGAAAAATATTTGAATGTTTTAGATTTAACTATAACATTCAAATATACCTGACAATTCTCTACTGCCATAACACAATGGATAATTTTTTCCACTAGCAGTTTATTAATTACTATTTGTGCCTGAAATAATATAATGTTATGTAACATCACACCTGTAATCCCTGAAGAGGTAGGCAAAGGAGTGTAGTACTACACTCCCGCGTTTCACCAGTTATGTTTAGGTTCCATTATGGAGTAGGTGGTAAGCCTATTGTCATATATCTCACACAAATCTAGACTCCGGGCTACTACTGCAAATTCCAAAATTAGGAAAGTCTAATAGTACCCACCCCCGGGAATCGAACCCAGGACCTCTTCATTGGCAATCACGCTTGCAACCAACAAGGCAGTCACACATTATGTCATAATATAATGTTATGTGTAATTATTAATAATTTATTTAATTTTTACTTATTTGATAATAATCTATTTACTGAATGCAGTTCTAGACTATATGACTCATAACTTTTTTACACAAAGAAAACTTACATTGTGTTTTTCTATATATTGCAACTCTATAACAAGTTAAAAAGAAAAAGGACTGTTGCTGGCTCCACACCAGATTTTCTTTAGAATGGAAATACATGGAATTTACTCCACCACAATACCCTTGTGTTGTCTACATAAGTGTCTTCTTGTGACCCCATTTGTCAATCTTTTAAAACTTCAAGAAAGCCACAAATCAATTTTCACAGTATTATTTAACAATATATAGTACTGTTAATCTAGTGGTTAGTAAACTAGACTGCTGTGCTGGGGGTTTTGGGTTAGACTTCAACCTAGAATAAATATTTGTATTATGAATACAAGTATTCGTACTGTATCTGAATGTATAAAAATATCTATATGACTATAAGACATGGATTACCTTATTGGTCGTGTTGGTTTCAAGCGCAACTGCCGACCGAGAGGTCATGGGTTCAAATCCCGGGTCGGTTACTATTAGATTTATCTAATTTAGATTTTCTAGTAGTGGCTCGGAATCAGGATTTGTGCCCAGTATATAACAATAGGCTCACCACCTATTCCATAATCGGATGTAAATGTAACTGGTGAAACAGGGAAGTATACTACCCTCCTCTGCCTACCTCTTCAGGGATTAAAGGCGTGATGTTACGTATGTTACATATAAAACATACATATATTATATTTATATGTAATTAATCAGCCGTGTGGTTACCATAACACAAGGTCTCTTAATGCTTACTTTGGGATAACATAGGCTTGTGTGGATGCCCAAAATATTATTATAATCAATATGTATAGTACATGATGTACAGTATATACATAATTAAAATATTGTGCAATGGTATTTATAAACACTATTCTACTAATTTCAGAGGGAAAAGTAAATTCACAACAGGGATTACAACTTATAGTAGACTTCCCAGATGCAGCATGTAGAAAAACTAAAAAGCTTGATGTGGAAATGATGATGAAGAGAAAAATTAATAGGGTCAAAAAAGAATATCAAGTATATATGCACAAAGTGCACTTACTGTGTTGGTTAGGTCATGGAAATTATGTAAGTCAAGTTTTAAATGATCAAGACATTTTGTCAAAGGTTGTTTCTTTAATTCCATCTCAGGAATGCTATCCTGGTGAAAGAGTTGACATGAAATATGTGGAACAAATAACAACTTGGTTCAAAGATAAGTTGAGCATAAAATTTGATAAAAACGAACATAAATTTAGACCAAAAGCACCACCACTAAAACAGATATTATTAGAACAAATACAAAAAAGAGTTGTAACTTCCAAAAAATATGTCGTGTATATCTTTGTGTCAATGTTAAGAGCCATTGGTTTACAGTGCCGGATTTTGCTAAACTTTACAACATTGCCCTTAAAGCCACCAAGTAGTGAGTTATGTTCACTATCAACTAAACCAAAACTAAAGGATGAAGGTAAAGAAAAAGAAGACACAAAAAGTAAGGGACTTAAAAAGAACAGCATAAAGAAAAGTATAGGTGATAAAATACCACAATTAGATGGAAATCATGATTCTTACAGTGACACTGACTATGATAATATCATGCAAGTAGATGGAAATGATGACGAAACTCTACTTCAAGATGTATCACCACCAAAAAGACCCAGAAGACATGCAAGCACTAAAAGAGTCAGTCCTTATTCGAGTAAGATATCTGACACTAATGATAATAATAAAGCAAATGCAGTTCAAGGAGATAAAATAAAAGATGAGGAAATCACTGTTAGGAAAGTGAATCAAAAATTGCCTTCACTTGGAAAAAGTGAGACAGACAAAACTAAGAATATCAAAAATGATAATGAATCGAAAGAAGTGCGAAAAAAAGCTACCACAGAAAAAAGACAGACCCGCCGTAATGTGGGAAACCCCAAAAATTCTGAAATACCAGAAATAAAATGTAGCAATGTAATGAAAGATAAAAAAATTGTAGTGCCTCCTAAAATTGTTGTTACTAATAATGATACTCGTGAAATTTGCGATAAAGGCAATTTGTCAGAAAATTTAAGAAATACTAGAGCACAAAAACGATCACATATGCGCAATACGATAATAAAAAAAACAGATGAAAAAATCGATCAAAACATTCAGAAAAATATTGAAACCAGTGAATATTTCAGTAAAGAGGATCCATCAACAAGTAAAAGAGTTACCAGAGCCCGAAAACGTTCACATACCTCTAATCCAATTGAAAACCAAAATAGTCAAATAAATAATAAAAAGGTTAAAAATGTTAGAGCAAAAAGTGTTCCAGAAACCACATTGAATAAAAGTAAATATTTTGAAGATAACAAAACAGAGGAACAGTCCAATAATGAAAAAAAAGTTACAGCTCCTTCAAGAAAAATGAAAACTACGGAAATAAAGGATGACGACAGTAGGAGAGTTAGTCACAGAGACTTAACGAAAACAAAAGTAAAACCTAAAATAGATGTTACTAAGGACCTTGTTAACATTATCAAAAAACGAGTAAGAGAAGCCAAGGCGGACACTAGTAAAGGTAACTATGCCACTTTAAAGGTAATGTGCAACTATACTGCATTGGAATTTTTAGTAACATTAACTTAGCAGATATACTTGGTAACTTTGGAAATGGTTCAATTTTTAACACACTTATAACTTTTCAGCGAAGAGTAATAAATCGTCTGATGAAGACAGTGATTATTTACCAGAACTGATTGAGCCACAAAAAGAGAGCAATTCCAAAAAAGTTAATGTAAAAGTTGGCACACGTCGTAACATAGATCGTCGTATTCTATCAACAGATGATGAAGCACCATGTCACAAAATGGATGTTTGGTGTGAAATATATGTTGAGGAATTGGAACAGTGGGTTGCAGTAGATGTCATTAAAGCCAAGGTTCACTGTGTTCATGAAATATATGTGAGTATTGTATGTAAATTTTTGTCAGAGCAAATAAAAAACAAATCAACTATTCAAATTTCAATTGTTTACTGTTGAATATTTCAACCAAAGTAGATAGTATCAATGTCCTATAGCTGAAGATAATAAAAGTGATAAAAATACAATTACCACGCCGACAAGCAGTATTTCACTAGAACTATTTACGATGTATCATTGTATTTTTCAGAATTGTGCGACTCATCCAGTAAATTATGTTGTTGGCTGGGATAATAACAACTATTTGAAAGATCTGACTAGGAGATATGTGCCACAGTGGAACACCGTGACGCGGAAACAGCGTGTGGAACCTGCTTGGTGGAATGAAGCCGTCAAACCATGGCTGGGGCCCAGAACACCCCGTGACAGGGAAGAGGATGAAACATTGGACCGAATGCAACTTGATGCACCCCTACCTAAAAGTATAGCAGAGTAAGCACTTCTTAGATTTTGTGGATAAAATGTCAACTTTACAAATTAGTATCCTAACAATTCTTGGCCTTCACAATGAATATTCTTTTGAAATATTTAATAGGAGAACAGTCCCACATGAAGTCCCACTCTAAGATTGTGTGCAGACTATGTACATACACACAGTTTACATACTTGTTACACTCGGACAACATAACAGTGTTGGAACACCTCTCCATATATATAGAATCCCGCTGACTAGAGGATTCCGTCGGCTGGTGGTATCGTGTAGCGTTCCCGCGGGACGAGCGGCATTCTCGGCTCCAGCCTCGAGCGAGTCTCACCATTCTTTACATGTAGGGAAATTAGATTTAATAATGGCATTCTCGGAACAAACATCGTCCGAGTCTGGCCATCTTCTAGATGTCGGTTAATTATGTTAGAATAGAATTGCTTCTCGGATCCCACTTCGACCGAGTCTCAACATTAATTACATTTAATATTCAATTATTGTAGAAAGGAATTAAACATTAAGAAGTACTTCATCTCTCTCTTATTAATACACCCTCGCCTGCACCCATACATAACTAGATATATTCTTCTTTGTTGTGTATAAGTTTCCGTATTATAAAGTTTTGATCTAAAAATTCTCTAATTTTATAATGTATGCCGATGAGATAGGTATTAAGAAAGGGCGAGAAAGAGTAAGAGCGGTACCGTTTGTGGTGGGGCAGAGTGGCGAGGCGGTCGGGCAGGTCGGGCGGCAGGCGCGCGCGGTACGGGCACGCGGACGCGGCGCCGTGCTGCTTGTGCGCGCCGCCGCGCACCGAGCCCAGCCCGCGGCACCCGCCCACGCCGCACGGGCCGCTCGCGCGCAGCTCCTCGGCCGCTGTTATGTAACCGTAATAACAATATCTAACGAATACATTTTAAGCGTGATAGGTGAAAAACTACATAACGCCATGTACCATGATCGAATGACTATTCGATTCTAGTGAGCTAAGCTATGGAATTGATGTAAGGGGGAGTCATCGTCCATTCTACCCTAACTCGAACAGCTATATGATCGGCAATCGGTGGATCTCCTAGTCGTGAGACTGAATAATTCTTACTCAAAGGTGGTTCGAGAGGATGTCCAGTTTTGAGACACCATCCGACGGGGTGGACGTCGGGCGAGTCGTCGTCCATCCAGCACGCCAGCTCCTCCGACCAGCCGTCGAACGAAACGCGCACCTGGTGCCCCTTCACCGCGCTGATCGTCGCCACGCGGATGAGGAACGGTACCTTGGAAATAACGATTCAGAATTAGTTTTAAAACTGATTTCAAATAAACATGCGTGTATGAAGAGAAAAATGAGTGTAGAAGAAGTACGTCTGCTCTGCCAGGATAGAGCTATTATGCATTCTGTGTTCTCTGCCTACTCCGTAGTGGATCTGACATGAAGTTATAATAATGATCGATGTCTCACTCTAGGGTCCACGACCTCGAGCTTCATGCCTGGCTTGAAGCCGAGCGGCGGGCGTGTCTTGAAGGCGCGCGGAGGCGCCGGCGTGGACACC
>DVPG01000032.1:0-14677 GCA_018239085.1 Yanguna spatiosa spatiosa
AAACGTAAAATCACACCTGTAATCCCCCAAGAGGTAGGCAGAAGAGTGTAGTACACTCTCGCGTTTTACCAGCTACCTTTACGTCCCATTATAGAATAGGTGGTGAGTCTATTGCCATACCCACTTCGGATTTTATGCAATTTGTAATATTATCGTCTATATCACCGTTAATTTAAATATCATTTTACAACTGGCGTCGGATTTCCCATTGGGATGAATGTTGGTTGTTGTCGATGTTCTAGAAACCATTGTATCTTGGGGTCGTGGATGGATTCTTTGTGTAACTTCCTTGCTGCTATACCTTACGCAGAACCTTTAATATAAAGTCAAGGCATTAAATATGTACATACATGTCGTCCTCAAACTCATTGGATCGAATGGTACTGCCCTATTTCGGCAGATTATTGGAAATACCAGTTAAAATACAGAGTAAAAATGAACATTGTACTTGTTTTTCCAGGATCCGGGATCTTTTAGTACTAAACATTGCATATATCAATGACGACAAGAAGTGTTTTATGGCTTTTCATATGTACAATATTGAATTGTTAGAAATTATTTCATAATTTAACTTTGAAGGATATTATAAATACAATAGATGATATGATGTACCTACTATGTGTATTTTGCATCGACGCTTTATTTTAATTCCCATCTCTTTTCTACTTAAGGTTACTTGTCACAATTATCCTGTATCTTTTTGGACAACTAAAGCCGCCTTCTAGCGAATTTTTTATATTCTCGATGGATGGCGCCACACGTATTATGAATCAAATAACCGAAGCTGGTAGGGTATCATTCTCATCACCCTTCTTCCTATTCCCAAAAAACAATACATGGAAATATACGAATACTATTTTAAATACACAAATAACACCACATCATTAATAAAATAATACGCACAAACTTACTGCTACTCAATTTTCATTATATAAAAAAAATTAATATTCAAAGCACAAATCTCGCGAAGTACGCTCTCCAAGAGATTGCTAAAAGCTAATTTGCTGTAGGCTTCTTAAGATTGTCCGTTGGGTACGAGATAATTAGATAAAGCCTTATAACTAAACTAATGAGGTTTACTGTTAAACAGAAGACACTTTTAATTGATCGTTTTATTTTAATCTGAACAAAGAGTCACTTTGTTCTCTGCACTGCGTGCATACTCATTTAAGGGCATTTGTAATAGAGGCATGATTTACTTAGATGTTCTAGTAGAAATTTATAGTAGTGGTTCATAGTCTGGATTTATTCTCGGTCTATGGCAATAGGCTCATCACCTATTCCATAATGGGACGTAAACGTAACTGGTGAAACGTGAGTACTACACTCCTCAACCTACCTCTTCGAGGATTATAGGCGTGTTGTTACGTTTCGTTGTACCCATTGGCATAGTGACGAAAAGCAATAATTATGAAGTATACGTAAAGACCAATTTTATATTAGTATATAAGCTAAGTACGGGCGTGTGTCGCAGCCGGTCGCTGGGCAGCGCCGCGGGCGAGCCGGCGCCCGAGGAGAACTACGACTACCACCTGCGGCAGCGCGACGTGTACCAAGCCGCGCCGCCCGCCATGCACCAGCAGCACCATCCGCCGCCAGGTCAGTCAGTGTTCGAGAAACGTCCACGGGATAATATTGTATTAATAATAATGTAAGTTTCAACTGTTCACTGTCGCGTTGGTCGTGTTGGTTGCAAGCGCGACTGCTGATCGAGAGGTCCAGGATTCGAATCTCGGGACGAGTACTGTTAGATTTCACTTAATTTCCATTTTCTAGTAGTGGCCGGTGTAGGGCAACAGACGCCCCACCTACTCTATAATGGAACGTGAACGCAACTGGCTAAACGTGGGAGTGCACTGCACTCCTCTGGCTGCCTGGTTCGCGTAGTGTTGCGTTATCGCGGTTGGGATCTAGTGGGTGGTTGTCGCGCAGGCGGCGGCAGCGCGCGCTCGCCGGGCGAGGCGGCGGCGGGCTACGCGCACGCGCCGCACTACGCGCCCGAGTACTCGCCGCACCGCCCCGCCGACACGCCGCCGCACACCACCTGGACCACGCTGCGCCCGGTACGGCATCGTGCCCACGCGACGCCCTTCCAGAGCTTTCCACGATTTTGAGAATTTCACTTTGAGAATTAAACAACGAAAACGGGATGTGATATGTATTTTAGACGTCGCTAGATTGACGATCTGTGTCAAATAAATATTATACTGCACACGGTAGGAATAATAATTTTAGATGTCAATCCAGAATGTTTTTCTCGTTATATAAAACAGTGGAAATGTTGCCATTAATGATTTCTGTTGTTAAAAAATATAGTGTCCAACCGAAGTTTCGGTTTCTCAGTTTTGATTTCGAGAAAAAAAAGCCTGCCACTTTATACATCTTGTTTATCATCATTATCATCAGCCTATTTCAGTTCACTGCTGGACATAGGCCTCCCCCAAAGAACGCCGTCGCGCTCGGTCCTGTGATATAGATAATTTCTATTTTCTCCATCCATCTTGTTTATATCATTTGTCAATATGACACAACGTAAAAATACTAGTTCCCATCAATCATAATATTGTACAATTCCTGGAACACTTTAATAGTGAGCGTAGTGTTGCTAACCGAGCCCGCGTTGCAGAGCGGCGGAGGCGGCGCGGCGCCGGCGGACGGGTACGCGTACGGCGCCGACGCGGCGGCCGGCGCCGCCAGCCCCGCGCGCTCGCCCCCCGCGCCCGCCTACCTGCCGCCCGCGCACTACCACCACGCGCACCACGCGCACGCCGCGCACCCCGCGCCGCCCGTGCACCCCGCGCACGCCGCGCACCCCGCCGCGCACCCAGCCGCGCATCCCGCGCACGCCGTGTGGTCGTGGCAGGGCGGCGCGGCGGGCGCGGGCGCGGGCGAGGCGGCGCATGCGCCGCACGAGCTGTCCGACATGCTGCAGATCTTGGACCAGGGCGGCGCCGCCACCTTCGAGGACCTCAACATCAACATGTTTAATTCCAACTTCGAGTAGCCACGTGCGGGCTCTGACCGTGAACTGATCCGGATTGCAGCCCTGCGAGGGTTGTACCTTATCGATTCGACGACGACCAACAGAAGGGTAGCCACGTCGAGGATGTCGCTGGTAGCGCTGTTAACTTCAATGACTGACAGGGTGACGAGATTCGTTGAAGGATTTTTACCGTTTATTGAAGTTACCAGGATTACATGAACCGAATGTGAGTCGGCTCATGGATACTTTGTATGCAGATATTTCGAGTATAGAACGGAGGTTCTAGCTGAGTACACGTTCACTAGATCTTATCTTTAAATAAAAAAAATTGCAAAATTTAATACTCTATTTCGAAATAAGCTGTATATAAAATATTTTTGTAGTTAATGAACACTATTATAAAAAAGAAATATTCAAAACTCAGTTTGAGGCCTTCGAAATGCCTACACTAAAATATCATAGTATTGTTTCCATTTTTATCATCATAGTTTTAGTATGAATATTTTATGAACTTATGTTATGCAGATACATGTATATATTTAAAATATCCACTGATTTAAATCATGTTACGTACCACACAAATATTTTGTTGATCAGAGAGTTTTTTGTGTTATATGTATGAGCAATTATGTTTAATGGGATACTGTTGCTGATGGATCTAAAAGTCTCCCAATATTGTATTGATCAGTTCCACACAGATGTATATTCCATTAATGTTTCTAAGTAAAAAAAATTGGCGTCCTCCACCGTGCACGATGCACAATAAATACCCAAAAAGTTTTCTTTGTATATAAATATATATATACATACAAATATTATGTATATACATACCTTATGTTCGTGTGTTCATCAGTTCATTTCATTTTAATATATTCTTGTTCTATTCTTTTATATTTCGATCATACCTAATTAGAAATGAAGTAAATAAATAAATATGAACATTTATTATTAATACAATCACCAAAAATACTAAGATACACAAAACTGCGTGAATATTTCAATGTTTTTTTTGTTTATTATGGTACTTTGTAAAGAATTATATGTAGAAAAAAAGGACTACTTTTCTTTACCGTGTGGTCTAAACAAATAAAATATTTATTTAGCGCTCCCAGCAGTGAACACAATTAGTATTTAGTTGATGTTTGAGTTTGTCACTTTCGGTCGAAAATTCCGGTTTCGGTTTCAGTCATATTCGGCCGAGAATCCTGGTTTCGGTTTCAGTCAGTTTCGGCCGAAAATCCTGGTTTCGGTTTCAGTAAATTTCGGCCGAAAATCCTGTTTTCGGTTTTGGTAAAAAAATTACCGTATCTCGTTAATATAAAATCCTAAGCAACGCCATTTGCGCCTTGTTATTTTTATCGTATGTTAGTTACGAGTATAGTATTTGAATAATGCGGGGTACGTACGGTGTCCTCTTCGTCGAGTGTAATGTTTGTTATGGCGTACATATCAGAATATTTTTTTCTTATAAAAATATTTTAGTGCGACATGTATTGAATGAAGTTCGTATATTTTAATCAAAATTATCGATGACATGTATAATTGGTTTATGATTTATGTGATTGATTCATGTAAAGGACCTACGAATCTTATTGACCAGTGTCGTTTATCGTCCTCGAGAATTGATTTCAAGTATTTACTTTTGTAAGGTTTTTTTTTATATAAGTTCAATTCTGAACACTTGTTTATTCGTATTATTCAATCGATTTCTTTCTCATTTATTTTTGAATTTTATTTTATAGATATTGAAATATTATTTTTTAAAGTATTAAAAATAAAGGAATTATTTTTCCAGAAAATGAAGAATTTTATAATATTTACTGATACAATATTAGAGTATTATACATATAGTGAATTGCCAGAGGTTTGTGTTATGAAATAGGCAGCAGTGGAGGTGACGGGTGCCAAGAGAGAGTTCCAACACTTATCAGACTGTCAATCAATACAGTGTTAGAAGTCATAGAGGTATCATACTAGAGCAGGGGAGTCAGCCTAAAATGTGCCCATCGTAAAAGAAGAGAAAGCAAATGAGGCAACCTGTCTCTCTCTTTTTTTGTGATTAGACAGAGATTGTATGGGTCTCTCAAGGTCTCTTCTTTTTATTTGTCGGATACTCACACTCAGGCCCTGTCTATGGTTGCTCTACTCTATGGTTAAGGTTCGCGTTTGCTGGGCACAAGCGACCTTCCTACAGTCCCTATTAGAAACCTTCGTGAAATAATTTTCTTTTTTTAGTTTTACATTCCCGTTTAAAAATGCTTGTGGAAGTCCATTGCATAGCATAGTTGTGTAATAGATGTAATAATAATATTACTTATAATGTTAGGCGGTAATTTTATATTATTTGTTGTTTGAGATATATTAGTTTTTCAATGTTTAAGTTTATAGTTAAATAGCATTTTATGTAAGTAATGCATTTACGAGTATTTTTTTCACGGTAAAAAAAATATTAATTGTATTCGAACAAGATTGGGTGAACCTGACTTTTGTAAGATTTTTCATTAAATTTAAGGAGCAACTATTTCGTTTTTTTTTAACTCCATTTAAGCTGTAACTATTGAATGAACTACATCACCGAGCATTACACATTGTGGATATTGTATTGTAGATACTGCCTCTTTGAGCGTGTTGATTGCAAGGGCGACTGCGGATCGAGAGGTCCTGGGTTCAAAAACCGGGTCGGGTACTATTGGATTTCTCTAATTTAGATATTCTAGTAATGTCTCGGAGTCTGAATTTATGCCCGGTGTATGGAAATAGACACCACCCATTCCATAATGAGACTTCGTAACCGGTGAAACGTGGGAGTGTACTACACTTCTGCTTATCTCTTCGAGGATTACATGCGTGATATTACTTGTAGATATTTGGCACTCGGTGCTCGCTGCCTACCCCGTCAGCCACATGGCGTGAAAATATGTATGTATGTGGATATTGTGAGAAGTCATTTCAATTAGAACTAGCTGGAGTCAGAGGTCCTGTCCTGAAATGAATTTATAGGTAATGTATAAATATATTACACTTAGTCTGAATACTACATTACGGAGCTAAACATTCATAACTTAGAGTACGTTGTAGTGATCGCTTATAACTTTGCAATTATGCGATACCTATTGGCCGCAGTTAAAAAAAAACAGTTTACCCAATTGATACCCAACCCAAAAATTCCACATTAATCCTACAGGTTCTAATTACCACCCGCAGTCCCGATTCTTTGCTTTAGGGTCGTGTCAATTACATAGCAATGAGCACAAGTGCAAAGGACGATGGAAGGCAGATGTATGATAGAAGGAAATGCAAAAGAAAATTTCTGAATGAAAGCAATCGCTTTAAAAAAAACGATTTATTTAGATCAAAAATGATTAACACAGCTTCATAACTAGTACTGGTAGATTGGCGGGTAAGTCTTGATTGTCATTGGCAGGCTCTTGACGATTAGATGCCGAGCAACCTGCAGAAAATTTACACAGTAGGCGTCAACAATTTTAGTTTTTGGTGCGTGGTATCAGAATAATCGTCAATGCCGCCAGCCATAATCGCATTACGATTCCGAGGCAGCACGTTAACGGGCGTTTCGAAACAGTCCGCTTTACACGGAGCGTTCCAAACGCAAGGCGGTGGCGGCTTCCAGTGCACGCAGCCCGGCCGAGTGCAAGGTTCTTCTTTAACCGCCTTTTGTCTCTTACCACGACCACCAGGCCCTCTCGCTACGTCGTTTGAGGCCGTTTCCTTGTCTCGGAACTTTTTAACAATCGCCTTTATAGTTTCCTCATCAAATGCAAACATAGATGGCTTGGTATTTGAAACCGATTCATCATTATCGCAACAATTACAAATCTTTGGCACCTCTAAACGCGGTGCAAAAGCACAAACCGCGCTTACGTTACCTGCCACAGCATTTTTTGTAGGATTAGACATTGGAGAGGAACACTTACAGCATTTCCCGCTTTTTTCTGGAGAATGATCCGGAACGATCCCTTTCAATTCACAAACAATAAATCTCTTGCCGCCTCCGCCGCTGCTAGACTCGGCCGCCCCTCCCGTACCACCGCCCTGGGCACGCAGATGGGGCGCCAACGCCGCAGGATCGGCTAGGCCCCTAGCTCGGGCCAGCTGGCTGGGAGCACACAACGGATCGGGAAGAACCAAACAAGCGGGTTCACCGCCACACCCCGTCCGCCGACAGTCGTGCTGAAGACCATTACGTTTTATACAATGACAACTATAGTACATGATTCCGCCACGCAACTCTCGACTTTTTGTCCGTTTTAATTGATTCTCTTTTTCCTTCTGTTTTTCCCCATCGTTCACCTCTGCCAATTGGCCTCCCTCAGCCGTTCGCCCTTTCTGGAGACAAAAACGACCCTTTATTTTATTACCTTAACGCCTGTGTCCGCCGTGAATGGATGAATATTATTACCGTACCAATAACACAGCAATGTGGCCCTTCCGAGGTTACCACTGTGAAATTAAGTCGAAGTCGCTGAAGCGTGTAACGTAGGTCTTGCCGGGAGGTGGGCGACGGACGCACGGCGGACAGCGCGGCGGGCACGGGCGCGAGCAACAGGGCCCGGCTTTACAGAGATATCGGACCGAGCCCTGTTGGAAGTACTGGCAGTCTTGTAGTCCATTGCGCTTGAACGCAGACCGCGGTAGGCATTGGAGCTAAACATTACAACATTATTTTAATACCTCTTACAAAACGCAACGTGTATCAAAATATT
This sequence comes from Yanguna spatiosa spatiosa, assembly GCA_018239085.1. Taxonomy (NCBI): domain Eukaryota; kingdom Metazoa; phylum Arthropoda; class Insecta; order Lepidoptera; family Hesperiidae; genus Yanguna; species Yanguna spatiosa. The sequence continues at coordinate 7,708 of DVPG01000032.1, forward strand.
TTTAACCAAATTTTTCTTATGCGCGTATACCTAACGCAATTTCAGTCTATTGTTTTTCAGTTTTTTCAGCCTATCGTCTATTAGCAAAGGAAAATGTCGAATGTATATGTACTAATAATTTTACGTCCGATTACATTATATTTAATGTTGTACACTCAACTATACTACCAAAAACATGAAATTTAATATTGCTACTACATAATATTGTCACATCAAGTCCTTTATGGGAATCCTATCCTTATTTTAAGTAATATCGTAATAGTTAAGATACTACTTACTGGAGGACCGCAATCTTCGTATTTGTAACATACCATAGGGCCACACGGCGAACACCTGGATCGAAACTTTTGGATTATGGTTTAACCAAAAAGATAGTCATATTTAAGGAAATACCTATACTCTATTGCATACTTACATTTTCCGTTTAAAAGTCTTGATTTAAACAATAAAGCAGGAGGAGAACTTTTGAATGTTTTTGCGGTTTTTATGGATTTTAAAATATTACTTGAATAAATTTGTATATTTATTGAATCAACTCCTAAATTTTGTCAATTTATTTATTACTTTACAATTTTTAAACCGAAAAATAAGTGCACGGACCAAAACACTAATAATTTTTGAAGCAAAAACGAATTTTGAATATTCTTCTTTTTTAATCTCGGAATTCTTTGTTTGAATTTAGTTTTAAGTTGAAGTTATTGGCAGTTTTTAAATTATAAAGGAGCATCCAGACAATCATGGATATTTATATTAGATTTAGATATAATTTTTTTTTCGTTTATTTATGCATATCACAAATAGCGCACACTGCTTCTCCGTGGGGGTTGGCACAATGCTTAATACAAGCTACGTTGGCTGGTCCACAGAGTGGGGCTGGACGAGTTTCACATAAGGGTGAATTCTGGCATCCACTCCTTCTGCAGTCGTACTGCAGTCCGTTTCGACGCAAACAAAAGCAGTCAGTATACAAAATCCCCCCTCTCAGTTCCCGACTTCCACAAGATTTCAGAGGGTTGCATGGATTGCACGATTTAATGTTGTAATTCTAAAACGAACCAAATGATTTAGTTGCTTTAACTACGGCCTTTAAGAAAACGTGTAGTCCTTTAGTAACTCACTTTCATTTTAGCAATTTTACACGAAAATTTTGATTTTAGATTTGAGTTAAAAGTGCCTAATATTATAGCCAAAATTAAAAATTATACAATCATGTTTTTCAGTTTATCGAGAGGGCTATGAATAATTTAAAAATATATTATTGTAATGGCCTTGTATAAACCTACATACTCTTCAATTAATATTTTCTACAATCGCATATGCAATTGCATTCCGAATATATTGGAACTCTAAAATGCTAAAAAATATTTTTATTATCTCACTATAATATAGAAGTGAAATCGATAGTGAAAGTCTGATAGAAAAAGTGTGATCCGAGTGATAGAAATTGTCTTGACTGTTAAAAAATTTCGGATTATTAAATAACTCGTTTCAGATAACTGAAATTAGTTATTATTAGATTTCAGGTAGGTAACTGAAATTAGCTATTATTAGATTTCAGGTAGGTAACTGAAATTAGTTTATCTTTCAAAGGTGGACAATTTTACTCAACACTTTTCATTTCTCTTTAAATTAAAACATTATAGAATGACAAAGCAGATATACCTACTATGCGAATGTCGATAGATGTAGGTAAGTACCGAGAGAAACCAAACACACATATAGTTCCCATATTGGCTGATGGGGGAGTCAAAAGTCTCCGAGACAGGCGCGTGTGTATGAAGAGAATGATGAATGTAGAAGAAGCACATCAGATTTGTAAGAATAGATATTTTTGGAACTCAGTGCTCTCTGCCTACTCCATAAGTTACATGACGTAATGGTATAAAATTGGATTCTGCGTTTATACGGAATATTAAAATTATAGGCAAACGTAAGTAAGTATTTCTTCATTTGGTATATTATGATCTAAATAACTGATAGATTTTCCAGCAGTTAATGTCGTTCATTTGATCGAGGATTAACAGCTTCGAAGTTTTCTTATCAAATCTTCTTTACCTAATTTGTATTATTCTATCATTTATTCCTGGTTTAGTCGAAAACAGGTAGGGATAAGGTACCAACGTTCAACAATAACCATTTAACCACCACTAGGCTTAACCCATAAACTCATTTTTGCATGACACCGTTTCTTACACAGAAAATTCAAATAGGCCAACGATCGTGTGAATGTACCTTAACATCTTTTATATCGACCTCATTTGTCAGTTCTAAGCCACGATCAAAATAAACAAGGAATTATAAATAAAATTTGAATTTTCGCTAGTTCTAGAAGATTCCATGCGATTCAAATGAAACCGAGGTGTTGTAAGAACGCGAGCTGTATGGATAGGTCAGTACTAATAAATCATTCGAGTGGTGCACATTACAGAAAAAGCTTAAAAAAAAATTTCGACCAACCTAAGAGCATATTTCGTATTCAGATTCAGATAATCTAGAAGATTTTAATCTTTTCAAACCCTTTGAAGGCCTAAACCAAATCTCCAATATGTAAGTGGGACTTTTTCATTTCTTTCAAGTGTTAAATCTGGGAAGGATCGAATCAAACGAGGTGATTCAACAGATTCAAATTTGCCGACATAGCCCCAAGGATTAGCAAGCACTCCTGCTAGGAAGTGACAATATGGGAAAAGCGGCTGGCAGCAGTTGGATGCAAAGAGCTGAAGATCGAGCTGAGTGGCGTGCTATTGGCTCCATGTCCAGCAGAGGAAGGGAATAGAAGTGTTAAATCTGACGATAATTAATGTAATGTAACTTTATTTTCAGGTGCGGACCCTGTGGCGGATGTGGCGGTTGTGGCGGATGCTGCGGCCCCTGCTGCCCCTGCATCACGATCTACACTTGCTGCACGAAGATCTGCTAGTTGCCAGTCTATAATCGGTGCTCGTATGTCAGAATGTGTACTACGGTTTTGTGAAAATAAATTTTAAAATTGCAATTGTACTAGTTTCAATCCCAATAACATAGCCTTCTCAAGTAGATGTGACGCTTAGCAACTATATATCGTGGACTGTAGAGGAATACATAATTCATTTCATTACTCACGGCTAAAGTCTAAAATGCCAATGCGCTGGTTGTTTTAACTAGATACACATATATTTCAGCTGTCGGAACATTTTTTCTGTATTGTATTGTCAGAACATTGTAGTATTTCAGTCTAAATACATCAACTAAGCGGTTTTGAACTACTGCGGGTTTTAAACTACTGCGACTGATACAGTATTTTATAGATTAACAGACAACAGAATTGTATTCACCATGAATAAACTCTATTCAAACGGTTTATATTTAAATATCAAATACCTCGCTTTTTGCGTGATAAATAAAAATAGGTATAAAGAAATTATGCAGATATTGCTGTCCATAATTAAGATTCCTAGACAAAGCTTAAATCTAATTTATAAACGTAATATCAAGCCTGTAATCCCCGAAGAGGTAGGCAGTGTAGTACCTATTTATAACACTCCCGTTTCACCAGTTACGTATACTATACATCTCACTATACCATAGAATAGGCAGTGCGACTATTGTCATACACCGGACATAAATTCGGACTCCGAGCCACAACTAGAAAATCTAAGTTAGAAAATCCAGCAGTTTCCGACCCAGGTTTGAACCCAGAAACTCTCCAGCAGTCGCGCTTGTATTCACTCGACCAACTATGCAGTCAATTTAATACGGATTCACAATTATTGCTATTCTTCCTGAAATAAGCAGCTAAATCAAACAGGACTATAGGAATGAGACTGTAAGTGTCAAGTTGTATAAATTAATAAGAAAATCATTATATAATTAATATTAGTTGCAAAATGCCAGAGTTGGTGCTATTGGTAACAGTAGACCAGTATCTAACATATACCAGCATTTAACATTTATATCCTCTTTTATGTACGAATATACGCTACATAAGAAAGGATAAAAATGTTAAATGTGATCAAGAATATGACAAAGAAAATGTGGAGCATATTAAAGAAACTATAAAAGAAAACCCACAACAATGTAACTCACTATGTAACCTATTGGTAGTCCGTGTCTTTTCGAGGGCGAAAGGTGGCAACATTTTTTACAAATTAATTTTTCCGATCGGAAATGAGTTTTCACTGTTTTGATGTAGCAGCCTTAAAAATTATCTTACAGGGTGTAAATGTGGGGTTGATATATAGAATAAATGTCAAATAGTTCACTCCCTCCAGAGATGTAAGTGGCTGCTTACCAGGTGAGTCGATTTTATTATAATGATAAGGATTGATGCACACTTCGTCCTTTTTCAGCTGGTAGGCGTACTCGCAGTGGTCGACCGGCTTCAGTTCATGCTGACTCTGAAAGAATAATTCATTAATTATTATGCATAAAGTATCAGCATGATGATGACTGATGATTATAAGGATGTATGCTGTTTATCAAATGTGTATATGCCTTGTAATGAACAAAACTATTTGTATTTGAGTATATTTCCATTTATATAGACTGCATGTTATAGTGAATATATGAATCTGTATCAATTAAGAGCACCTGGGCTCATATTCAACCTGTGATTGTCAAAATAAACCTCATAGGGTTCAGCATTGGTTTGTAAACGAACTATGAATATCACTTACTTATCTATTGCAACATCTATGAATATGTAGAATTAATTACCCTTCACGACCATAACGGAAATTCGTTTATTTCGTTCATTTACATTCATGCTGAAACAATCACACTTAAGGTATTTCAATTACAATGTAAAATAGGTCAATTGTTTTGTAAATTACTATTGTTATATATAATACTTTTTCAGACACATTGCTGTGGATTTGCTTAGCAACAATGCCCTTTTTCTATCCGTTTGACTGGCCAAAAATTGTTATACAATTCATAAAAAATCTATACTTGCAAAGCAAAACAGTTCCATATAAATGTATACGCTACATAAAAAAGGATAAAAATGTTAAATGTGATCAAGAAAATGACAAAGAAAATGTGAAGCATATTAAAGAAACTATAAAAGAAAACCCACAACAATTAGTTACCTACCTCACCTAACTCACCTATTTACATACTTTTGTATGTACCCAGTGAACTCTTTACATACTTGTATATATACCTATATACAACACAATATTTAAATTCTTCGTGTATAATTATAGTATTACACTTGGAAAAAAGATTTGTCTATGGAATTGCACATAAAACATTTCAAATATGCAATTACCAAGAGTGAAGCCAGAGCCGAAACATAGTCCGGTCGATAATACAAAACAATATTGTATTACTTCAATTACATCCTTATCTATAGAGTGAAGAGAGAAAGAGACAGACAGCCCCCAATCTATGTCTGAAGTTTATCAAGAACATGGCAAACAATGATAACAGGTAACAACAGGGCCGAGTTAAATTAAATATTCATACTGTGCTAATAATTCTTTCTATTAAGCAGACACATGATAAAAAAATATTTGTTTTGTTTTAAAACAACCTAAAAGGTTCATTAATGGCCATATATTTCGCGGCCATCATGCCTTTACAGAATACAATAACTGTATGAAATCAAACAAGGTAAGGCACAGCCAGATCTTGGGTGAATATTAGGATTACCAAAACATCCCTTGTACCAAATGGCACTATCTAGTGGGTTGGTGTGCCATTGGATTCACCAACTTCCTCGCAGACCTGGTAAATAGCATCTCCCATGTATGTACAATGCAGTCAATACTGTCTATTTTATAACAACACTATGCCCGACTGGCTGCAATCATTTTCTCATCCCACTGCCGAGGGTGTTTATAGTATCTTTAATCGTAAATATGGATAGGCAATGCAACTCACTTGCAGCTGTGGCCACCGCCACAGCCTGCAGTAGACAACATGCGGCAATCCCTTCCTATATTGGCCGTTGGTACCGTTGTCGTTGGGTTTGACTCTGTAACAAACGATCAGATGATATTTTAATTGCAAGTGTTGCTATTAGGAACATAGCACCACATGTTTTTCCCATAAAAGGTGAGTATGAGTGGAGTATCCTTACATAGTTCCGAATCTGAGGTACTATCCAAGGGCTCTTGATCAACAGTCATGTGTGGAACCACTAGACCAATATAGCAGTACATACTCTCACACCAGGTCCCTTACATGGTAGGCAGAGAGCACACTGTGTCAAATATATCTTCACAGACCTGACATGCAGATATTCATCATTATCATAATCATCATCACCATCATCATCATCAACTTTATCTTCTTATTCTGCAATGGGTATACATTCTCTACATTCATACATCTTCTACATTAATCACTCTCTACACCTACATACATTGTGTATGCATAAATCATCATCATCGTCAATATGCCATCGTTCTACTGTTTCATCCCTGAATGAGAAAAATATACGAAGAAAATTGCAAAAGGAATTGTAAAGAAAACATCTATTTACATCAGGTGTCTTCAGAACCAATGCACTTGAGTTCAGTGTATACGAAGCGAATTCAGAACATCAAATATTTAAACTGGACTTGGCCGCGCTAATGGATTCAGATGAGAACTGCATCTGAACATGTCAGTACATGTATAATGCATACCCTACGACATGCGACTCGCAAAGGTCCTCAGAATGAAAGAAAAAGAAAGAAAGAGTTAACAAATACGCTGAATAAAACATCACTCAGCCAAACCTGGCGTGTGTCGTTGTTGTGTGACATGAAAGAAAATTTGTGAAATTCTGAAAGCAAAGTTGTGGAAAGAAAACAAAATGGTTTTTTTTACTCACATGCATTTGTATTTTTCAAATTTGTGAGTCATTTCCGGTATTCACAATACGTCATGACCAAGTGATTGTTTGATGATATAACAAATACTTGCGTAACTTCACGCCTGTAATCCCCGAAGAGGTAGGCAGAGGAATGCAGAACACTCCCACGTTTCACCGGTTACGTTT
>DVPG01000033.1:0-14676 GCA_018239085.1 Yanguna spatiosa spatiosa
GAGACTAGCTCTTGTTACAGGCTGCTCCCTTTTTGTTTTTACCTATGACATAACTCTTATTAATAATAAAATGTTATACACATAATTTTTTCATGTTTATAGTTCTATAATAATACCTGAGTTTGTAAGAAATTATAAAGTTTACTGAAATGATTTTTAAAACCAAACATTGTTGTAAAACGTACAGATATAGTTGGCTTTATTAAAAAACAACAGAAGCAAAAGAATCATTCAGTTTAGGTATATCGCAGAAGCGAGATCGTGTAGATATTTGCGAGATATATTCAGATATGTTATTGATTAATCGTTTCAACTTAATTGCTCGCATCGAGCATCCTGTGCGCGGCCCGGACTCGAATGCCAGACCCCGACTTATTGCCTGTGCATTCGGACGTTGATTAAAATCTCTCACTACATTCACACAAAGCCTTACTTTGATATATGTATAAATCTTATGAAACGTCTGCTACGACCCGACGACCTGAGTGGCCCACCGTACGAATATCAACCCTATAAATTGCGGCATTAAGTACTAATTAGGAAATCAAATCAAGCAGAACTGCCTACCACCTGTCAAGTGATATATTGGCTTTAAATAACATATCTTATTTATGTTGAATCGGAAACAAAATGTATAAAAAGGTTTTATTATAAATAATCGAGCGAAGTCGAGTGGGAGGACGACTAAATTTGTACTCAGCCTTGTAATACAACTTATTGTCGGTGCGTGTGTCTGTTGCTAGCCAGCTGTAGATAAATTGAGGCAGATAGTGTTTCTTTCTCTGTTCAATAAGCGATTGTAGTGAAACTCTCGTTCACTATAATTATTATATATTAAACGTTGTAAATATCATTACCCGTATCCAATAATCGATCGAACATTTTGTCTCTTACCTCGTCTTTTTAGTTTTGTACAGCAAATGAGGCTTTGCCGCTAATATGAATGCACTTTTAATGCTCTTAATGAATGGATTGCCGTCCGCTGTTTTATAACCTCACATTAGTTTCTGGTGATAATGTTTGTGAAACATCTGCTTGCTTTTTTGTAGGTCGAAATCAGCTAAACATCATATTTTCTATATGTATTTATAAGGGTCTCATTCGAAAAATACCGAGTTACTAATTTGTTAATAAAATATTCGTCCAAATGTGGACAAATATATAAAAATGTAGATATAGTTAGCTGTGACTAAATACCAACTTAATTAAGGTACATATTCTTATGTAAATGTACGTGTATACAACCTGTTATAAACAACAGCCACTCGGTCAAAGTAAAACGAATTCACATTTCGATAACACAAATACGGCGATATATCAACGAACCTTTGGACGCACAGACCGCGGAACCATTAAAACCGTTCATATTTCAAAGCAGATCGAGTTTTCAGCTCCCGAGTCTATGACACACTCGCTAAATCTCTCCGAAGGCGGTCTCCCCGTCCATAAATTTTTATTTGGTAAATAAAAATAATGAAAATAATAAAAGCCCTGAGCCCACCGGAAACATTTGTCCCGGGAACGTCACACGTAATCCGCCCGTTGATTTATTATTAATTAGCTCATATTATATTTAAAATACACGCACGTCTATTTTGAACAGGCTGTAGATAGAAATGAAGGTATGGTGGAAAATATATTTTTGCAGATTAGTCATTAAAAATTATATCGAATGTTAAAATTTAAAATAGTATAATAAGGCAATTTTAAGGTCTAATATTTATTAATATTGCAAATTAACTTTGAAGCTAATAAGCATAATAAGTTGTCATTGTATTATTGAATAAATAATAGATAAGACAATTAACAATCATCTTCAATTACAAAATACTATACATGTGGAATTTATTTTAAATTAGGAGATAACAGAAATAGTTATACAATTTAAAGAAGTGATAGTTTTATCTGAAACCTAGTCAGGCGGTGTTAATTACTTCACATTGACATTCCTTAATATTGCTTAGTTGTTTATCTGGTAATTTATTTAAAATAATTAAGCTTGTTGCTCACAAATCATTCTAAATGCTATTCGTGTCTAATAAATACGGGATTTTAAGACAAATTATTTATTGGTGTGACCCGAATCTTAGTGACGGCTCCGACCTTCATGACATGCCACCGATTTAATATTTATTGATTGTTCTAAACTGAAATGTTTTAAAGCAAGCATAGCGTAAAGCTCGGAGTCTGTATTTGTGTCTCGTGTATGGCAATAGGCTCACCGCCTATTTAATGGTGGGGTGTACATGAAAACTGGTTAAACGTGGGAGAGTACCACATTCCTCTGCCTATTCCTTCAGGGAAATACACGCATGATGTTATGTCGTTACATGTAAACTGCACTGCGCTGGAACACGTTATCTTTCTGTTCTATAGCACGTAGGGATACGTGGAATCAGTCTAGAACTCTTGAGGTAACCCCACATTCCAGATGTCAATGTTATGTATATAGTATTATGGGACATAAGACTGCCGGTGTAATGTGGGCAGGCTTTATAATTTGATAGAATATGTTCGAAGATATTTTTATGATAATTACATAGCATAACTACTAAAATGACAAAAATAACTACAACGCATAACTCTATGATCAAACCTCTTAGATGGCACTTTTGTTTAACTGCGATAACGGATAGATTTAGTTGTACATAACATTGCTGTTTAGCGGTACCAGTATAGTTCAGCGCTTGTAACTGCTCTCTAAAATATATAACGTTTAATTTTCCCTTTCCCTATCACCTTTTTAACTACAGGGTCTCCTATGATATCTTCAAGAAGTAGGTTAGGGCAGTACCTTGACTAATTCATCAACAACAATTGTACTTGCATAAAACATTAAACATTTCAGCACTGGTAACACAAACGTGCGATTTTCGAACAATCTGCCCGATCTTTCTCACAGCGTCGTGGGTACACACGCCGAGTGAAAGTTTTTCGAACGCTATTATGTACCATCGGCCACTATTATGCAAGTCAGTCGTAAATCTGTCGCACGTAACCTGTCCTTTATGATGAGTGATGCATTACACCCATTGTTTGGAGGGCGGTAAATTTTTTTTTCTCATTCATACTAGTAGGTACAGTAATGAAATAGCTTTGAATATTCTGGTCATTCACAATGAAATTGTTGATTCGTTTTTTTTAAATATACGTAACACCGCGCCTGTAATCCCCTAAGAGGTAGACAGAAGAGTGTACAGTAGTACAAATGATTTAATTTTTTTTTTGAATATGAATTCTTTATCATAATTTAGGCGTTAATTTAAAATTATAAAGGACATGTAATTCGGTTGGCGCCACACGAAGTGGAAGACTTAGTTGGTAGTAGACTTCCGATATATGGTCAACAGAACAATTGATTTTTTCGTAACTTCACGCCTGTAATCCCCGAAGAGGTAAGTAGAGGAATGCAGAACACTCCCACATTTCACCGGTTACGTTTATGTCCCACTATGGATTAGGTGGTGAGCCTACTGCCATGCTTCGGGCACTTATCCAGACTCCGAACCACTACTAGAAAATCTAAATTAGAAAAATTTATTTTATTCTATTGTTCTTAAAACGTTTAGGCACTGAAGTACCAATATAGATATTGAGTGTGTATGTTTACAAAATTACTGCAAGCCTTTTGAAATATTTTGAAAAGTTACATTATGTTGTGTTTACATCATGAAAATTATTTTTCTTTTCTAAAGCGGCCTTATTCAGTGGTTATATCGAGCTGGATATACCGTACGTTCATCTAATGTCGAGGAATTATGTTATTCTGTGAAAAATAATTTGAACGCCAAGACATCAGTGTAATGAAAGAAAGAAAAACTTTATTTCCTTAAAATTAGATCCTTAGATTAGTACAAAGATATTTGAAATAATATTTCTCATGCCTTATTATGATATTGTTAACAAAATCACCATGAGTGAACCTAGTCGAGTATACTTGCTTTCAAATGGGTACAGTTTTATGCAACGCCCGGCCACCACTATGCAAGCCGCTCATAAATCTGTCGTACGTAATCTGTCTTTTATGACGAGTGATGCATTACTGTCTTTGTTAGTGGCGACCATAAATTTTAGTTTTTTTTTTGGCAACTGTCATACAAACTTCTTCGAGGAATGCTCTCGAACCTGTTTCGATTATTTGATTCGAAGATAAGTCCCGTACGATTTTGACGATTTTGCTTCATATGTGTGTACTTTTTTACGCTTTAAGTATGTTTGAAAGGGCTCATATTTAAAATATATACGTGTAACTGGTTCAGGCAAACAATCTGCGTTAATAAAGACAAATTGAAAGTGCGTGATATGTAAAAATTATCGCAATCGAATCAGCATTTTTAATTTACCTTCATATAGATCATAGGTGATGGTACTCGTATAATAGGTTAATGGTTGGTCGTATAATAGGTTAATGGTTGGTCGTATAATAGGTTAATGCTTACTATGGCGTTGACTCTTCTAATTCTGACCGAATCTAGTAGCAAAATAGTAAATGGATTGATGATGACGACTGACACCTGAATTGAGTATCTATTACTCGCTTAACATTATGTGACGTAAATTACAGAGAGACAGTTAGTCACAACAAGTTACGACAATTGGTTTAATTGAGTCAGTACAGTTATGTTAGGGTTAGAAAAGCAACGTGTATAACTTCTTGTAGTGTCACTGGAGAGTGCGAAACGAACACAATTTGCAACACGCCGGTTATGTTAATACAGTCGTTCAGGCGTTCATAATCCTGACGTGGCTGTTCACGTGAGTTGCAGCGCTGGCGTTCGCTCGTACACCGTCTATCAACGTTTTTTATGTAAATTAACAGAAAAGCGAACACTTTCGTGACCGCGTGTACGTCTTCGGATCATTACGTTCGTGTGTATCGAAACGCCCGCTTCCCATAGACATATGAGAACATGCTATAATCCTGACGCTGTTCTGTTTCTAGTTTTTACGTCCATTGATTGAGCGGTGCACTCGATGCTTGCCAATTAAGCGCGAATGCTCTTTTTCTATCAATTCCAATCGATAGCGCATTACAATTTAACAAACCACACACAAATCACTCTGGATTTGCGCTAAACGCTATAACTTTTCAGGGTAATTTTTTTCAAGATCTGTTTATCTCTCATTTGATGTAACGTATATTAATAATTATATATTTACTACACCTTGGGCCGTTTCTCCTGCCTGCCTGAGCTTGTGCTATTTTGTTCAGACAGATGATAAAATACGTAATATCTGTTATGAAAATTATAAAAATAAATAACATATTATGAAAATGTTTAAAAGCGCTCATATTTATATACATAGATAATTTTTACTAGCTTTTTGATGTACATACATACTTTTCTTAGTTGTGATATTAACTTACGACCCTCGGTTAAGCTGTCAGATTCGCTTGTCACTGGACCATCGAGCCAGCATAGTAATAATTAAACGCATCTGTGAACTGCTATACAAATATACAGCTTTTCATTTGTTCTGCGGTGTTGCCTTTGTTTGTACACGTAGGATTTGGTCAGAATTCCGGCGTTACCAAGAATGTCGGCGAGCCCGGGAGGCTCCGCGGAGACACGCGTGCCGTAAATCTGTCAACAGCCCTCGCGCTCACTGTAGGCCAGCGAGATTCCTTGATCGCTAAGTGCATTACTGTTTCTTATGGATGAGTAAACACTGTCCACGTATCGGGCTGTATTCTCTGGATACACTTGGTTGTAAGATACCTACACGATCCACATTTTATCGTAGTCTTGAAGTATTCACAGTCCGATATGCATGTTGTGAATAACGACATGGCTGCGATCTGTTTTAGATCCCACTGTTGGACAGTAGACTCGTCCATACCTTTTCGAGTGCGGGTCGGGCGGAACCACAAGTATAAAATAAAATAAATTAACAATGTCGTTATATTGCCAGCACACACGGACATTTGCCCAATATTTTAGTTAGTATATTATATTCTAAGAATATTGACGAAATACGTTATCGTCAGTAATGAACCTGTCAAAATGCCCTACAAGAACATTCGAGATTTCTCGCTGCATTTAAAAGTTGACGTGTATTCAGCGGTGTAAAAGGTGTTTTGTAGTGTAAAAATAAGACAACGATTTATAGAATAGGTTAATATCTACACCATAATATTCACTTCACAATAATAGAAGAAGCTAGCTTTTTTGTTGGTAGAACATTCCAGCGTTTGCCTGGCAGTACTTTCATGCAGTTATTTCTGATGTGAAGCGATTGTTTATACAACAATAATATATGTTTTGATCTAGAGACCGCTGCTAGTTTACGTATGTACTAGAGACGACCATCTAAATCCTCAGAAGTTCTAGTGTTATTCGAAGTGATCCCAGATCGCATAGCAATGCGTTTGGGATCAGTTTTGACTAGGAATGATGCAAATAGGCAACAATCTCATTCTTGTAGTGCCGTTACTAATCCGAACTAACCAAAAGTTTTACTAAGTTCTTGCTCTAAGTGGATTAACTGACTCTAACTGGTTGCTATCCTGCCGCAATTGTGACTGCTGCCTCATTTTGTTATTCTCAGGCGACTTATATGATGGAAAACGGTCATGGTCTTATATAGAGAGGGGTGCATGACGTTAACATAATATAGTTTGATGGCAATAGTATTGAAATATAGGTAGGTATGTCTTTTCTTATACAATTCCTAGACAAATATCCTTCGCGCGGGACTAAAGTAATGACCGACGACGGTAACAAAATATCAAATAAAGAACGCAGTTTTGGTATTTAAATTTGAATTTATCACACGATTAAAAAGGATATACTGCAGTCGTTGTTTCGAAAATATGTTTCATATTTTCGTATTTATATCACAAACATTCAAATAATACATTTCATTTGTGTGTCACACGTAAGTGAATAAGATACGGCGCCATGCTGAGTTAATTTAGAGTCAATAATATGTGATCAAGAAGACGGTTTTAAACACCTTCCAGACGTTTCGAAAATTTCAAGGCCAATGAACTTTGAAGAAGCTTCGACACGTAAACATTGGTAACGAACTTAATTATGGTCTTGTTTATATTTGGTATTCTTTTATCGCAACCTAACTTCAAATAACCTCAAATTTCTAACTGACAATGGTATGAACTGCCATTAAGAACTGAGCCATTTAGTAACTTTGACAACTGTGGTTTTGTAACTTTAGGCAACTATTGTGAATAATATTTTGGGAGTTCACACACGACCACGATGTATGATCTCAAACTAAACAGTTGATAAATTTCAAATAGACAAATTTCTAACTACCCATTTATATTTACACTCAGACAGAACAAATATTCCTGCTCATCACACAAACGTTTGACCTGTGTAAGAAACGAACTCATAACGCCCGGTTAAGTGGTCAGGTACAGTAAGCACTGGACAATGATCTGAAAGTGACATCGGCTGTGACTGTATGTTATGGGCAGGGTGACATACGAGTACATTCACAATCTTATCGTGGTGGTGTCTTTGGAGGTCGCAACACAAATCAACTCTAGCTTAATAAGAACGGGGTGATGAACTTGGCTGGACTAATCCTGATACTTTAGAACTATTCATTGTCACGATATGTTTGACCCACACTGTCTACATCTGAGAATACCTCCTCTGTGAATTTAAGCTACTTTTCAGATTCCTGTAATTGCTACATTGTCTTATCTTTTGAGTCTCTCTACAAGTCTAAGAATCAGAATGACTTGAATTTGTAAATATCTTTCGTAATGAAATGGTTGCATTGTCTCCGGATACGGTGTCGAATCTTTTCCAAGATTTTATTAAAAAATACACTGGTGGGCACACACCTTTTCAAATGGGCGCCATCGCCGCCTGGTCTTCATAATAAAAAATATCATTGTTTAATAAACAGAGAACCAAAATGTTACTATTATTAAATTTATAAATTGACATGTTTAAAATTTAAGCCAAATTAATTCACTGTAACATTTAAGATTATAAGATACGTATGATTACCAGAAATTAAAATATTGATGGCTCATTATATGCTTTATTTAATGAAAAGCGAAAAGAGACACATTGACTACACAAGTAACTTTGGATATTGACCAATACTACTTCAGGATTTCAGCAACGAATGCATGTTTTTTAGAATTACTTACCATTCACCTGGGTTTTAATTTAGCATTAATCAGATAAATCTACAATTGTAGTATTGATATTTTATGAAATTAGTAGGTAATCCCCAAAGGGGTAGGCAGAGGAGTGTAGCATACTTCCGCGTTTCAACAGTTACGTTGACATCCCATCATGAAGTAAGAGGTGAGCCTATTGCCATATATCGGGTACAAATCCAGGCTCTGAGCCTCTCCTGGAAATTCAACTAAGAGTTCTGGTTATAAAAATGTAATATTACCCGACCCGGGATGTAAACCCAAAACCTCTCGATTAGCAGTCACGTACGCAACCACACGCAAACGAGGCAGTCAAATCAGAAAATTAAGTAACCCAAAATATGTATCTACGTTCATGACCAAACTTAATCAATATAATATGATTACGTCAAAAATGAAGGTAGGTCAAAACAGTTACAAATATTGTTTATAATATTATGAAGCCCGGTATATATTGGATACTACAATGGAAAATTACTTCACAGAAATTTATTTCCATTATTTATTTAATCTATGAAAAATAAATTACCACATTCAATTTTAACAAAAGTAAATTCAAAAGCAAACTTCAATTATCGCAATGACATACGTCTAGTGTGGCAGTTAGCAAGCTCCGCCCCCACCACTAGCGACATCTGTTATCTGTCTGCCAAAAATCATATGCATTCTTAGTCTTTTGAGGTTATGTTCCCTAAATAAGCAAACTACATCCTTAAATTACCTTTTCGAGTTCTGTCTCATATAAGCCTGACTCTAAGATTTTTTGTCCATCTAATGATGTGTTTGTTTCATTAACTATCAAGCGACAAGTTTCACAGTACAGACGGTTCGTCAACAATTCGTAATGTGTCCAGAAACGGCCACAGTGCTATTTCGACGATATATAGGCAAATAATTAGGTAAGCAATGTAGAATAGTATAATAAAATAACTTACCTTTCCGTATTAAGGCACAAATATAAATTAAATCTGAATTGAAATGCACGTTGAACTCGATTGTGACTCAGGTTACCTTGTCGCGCGTACTGTGAGCCGAAGTTGACCGAAGTTGTTCGAGGCCCGTCCCTCGGGTCCGCCCCCGGCGCTTGACGGATCGCAATGACAGCAGACGCGCGAGACGCGTCGCATGTTTTGTACGCGTGGCGCGACTCGCGAAAACCGCGCGCTCCATGCGAAATTTGAAAACCGAACCGTATGATTTCGACTTCCGTAAAACAAACAACTAATGTACCTGCCTTGTATACGAGCATGTTTATTCACGTTAACAACTAACTTTAACTGTTGTAAACAAAATATTCAAACATTTGCCGCGCAATTTTGACATCTTCCAAAATAGTTTTTTAAAGTGCAAACTTGTGAATTCGTGGTTGATATTTGATGTACATATTTTTAATTTGGAAGGTTATTTTGTCGCTCGATGTCGTTATTTGTGCTATATTGAGGAGTAAATAAATTATTGGGAATAAAGCAATAAGAAGGCGGATGACAGGGCTGTAACCGGTCGGCGAAGAGATTTAAATCGTCGAGCAGGTAAGTCGGACAATGGGCATGGGCCACGATTCGCTTAATTAAACATGATAAATAAAAACAACATGAGACCGCTGACCATCGGACATCCAAGATCGCCTGGACGTTTTTAA
This sequence comes from Yanguna spatiosa spatiosa, assembly GCA_018239085.1. Classification (NCBI taxonomy): domain Eukaryota; kingdom Metazoa; phylum Arthropoda; class Insecta; order Lepidoptera; family Hesperiidae; genus Yanguna; species Yanguna spatiosa. The sequence goes on from DVPG01000033.1 coordinate 9,783, forward strand.
TTTTTTTGTGTTCTTACACACGTTTTCTGCTACTGCTAGTGCTAGTTTCAGAAGAATTATTGCATCATACTTTTTTAATGCGCACGGCTTTCTGATTAACGCCTATAAGAATAAAAACAAGTTTTTCAATTGTAACGATTCCAATAATTCGATATGTTGCTTGTAAAAAAAAGTTAGGTTAGTTAGTTCAGTTAAAAGACAAGTTAATAGTTGTTCCTGTTGTATATTTTTTTACGGAATTATGAAACATATAGTATCGGTGTTTGTAATTAAATGTACTTTCAGAGTTAGTACTTGCGGAGTACTTTTCGGAGTTCTGTTATATGGTGGTCTAATTTTAATATTTCAATACATGTCTATCTTTTTACTATTCTTGTACCTTCAACATTTGGTTTCACTGCTTCCCGATTATTGTTTTACCATTTTTCCAAAAACGTATCTTATTGTATAACAATAGGTAGAAATTTAAGAATAGCCAGTACGGTTAAAATAACTTTTCAGATTTATACTTTGTTCCATTAGTATTGCATTTTATCAACAGATGGCGCTACGTGTATCAAAGTCAGCTGACCACGTTTTAAGTTTTATATGTGAGATTTAAAATATCCATGACTATATTCTTTTTTAACTTACACACATCGGTTTCTATATAACAATAAACTTCTATACTTGCTATAGGTTAATTTTTTGTGAATGTAAAATAACTTTTACGTACTATTCCTTTGTATTAGACGAACTTATCTAACTTGTTTCCAAGCGCTAATTGAACAGGTAATAAGTAACTAATTGTCTTTCCAAGGGATATTGAGATTATCGGATTTAACCTTTTTGGACTTCGACAAGATTGACTTGACTGGCGAAAGTTTGTGCAGTACGTCCTCTTACCACATAAGAACGTATTATTAAGAATTACAATTTATTAATTTGCATCATTAATCCTAGTTCCATTTTTAAACTATAGTTCTTTTATTTCTTATTTTAAATTCATTCTGCAGTTTCTCACAAGATGGCGTTAGTGTTCCGTTTATAAAACAAAGTGAAGTGGTGAAGTTGATGCAAGCATTTCTTAATCTAATAATATCGCTGTATAATCTTTTTAATTTGTTACTATGTAATAAGTAGTTTAAGAGATTCTGTAAACGTTGTCGTTTGTACTAGAATACATTCATTTTGTTTAAGAAAAGAAAACTGTAAATAAGTTTCTATTATAATTTGATGTACCTACATAATATTGATTGACTGCCTCGTTGGTCGTGTTGGTTGCAAGTGCGACTGGCGATCGAGAGGTCCTGGATTAAGTTTCCGGATCGGTACTATTAGATTTTAGATTTTGTAGTAGTGGTTCGGAGTCTGGATATGTGCCCGATATGGCAATAAGCTCACCATCTACTCTATAATGGGACCTAAACGTAACTGGTGAAACGTGGGAGGGTACTACTGCTCTCCTTTGCCTACCTCTTCGGGGATTACAGGGGTGATGTTACTTTTTTTTATTATTATTAATGTAATGTATTATGTATGTAATAGTCCGACCGATTTCAGCCTCGGCGACTGCTTTACCTCCGATTTCGTTGGTGTGATCTCATGTGGTTTATGTAGCTAATCGTCCTCGTAAAGATCCTCGGACACTGCGGGCATGTAAGCACACCGGTATCGTAATTAATTAATTAATATTAATCATTAACAACAATTTAAGTTTCGTTGGTTGAGTGGTTTCAAGCACAACTACTAATCAAGAGACGTTGTGTTCGATTCCCGGATTGGGCCAAGTTTCATTGGGTATTTCTAACTTGATATTCCCAGTAACTTGAGGTCTGGATTTCTGCACGGTGTATGGCAATAGGATCAACCTCTATTTCATTGTGGCACGTATAACAAAATTGGTGAATTGTGGGAGTTACTACACTCCTGTGCCAATTCCGTCGGGGAATTATAGGCGTGATGTTATGTTATTTTAGGTATTAGACAAATATGCAGTAAGTAATAGGAGCAGTTTTATTTTATTTAATAGGAATCGCTGTTTCACTTACATAGAGACTTCAATAATATAGTTTGAAATTTTCAACTGTTTGATTATTAATTATCACTTAATAACGGATGTACTGATTTTAAAGAAATATGATGTTTCGATGACTGTATGACTTCGAGTTTGTTGCAAGCGTTACTGTAAATCTAGAAGTCCTGGGTTCAAATTCAGCGTCGAGAACTATTGAATTTTTCTAACTTAGATTTTCTAGTAGAAATTTCCAGTAGTGCCTCCGAGTCTCGATTTGTTTCCGGTATATGACAATAGACTCACCATCTATTCCATAAAGGGACGTATACGTAATGGTCGAAACGTGGAAGTGTTCTACACTTCTCTGTCTACCTGTTCGGGGGTTACAAACTTGACATTCCAATTTGAATTTGATATTACGTTTTTGGTGTCATGTTATGTTTCGAAGATTTATTATCAGATAATATATGTAATATATTTAACGCGGAGAAAATATCTTTATTTCATAGACGACCCGCAAGTAACAATCACCTAATCTTTACGTAGATATTACAAAGCAGCAACAAGGAAAACATCTGTAGACAAAATATATTTTTTTGAAATTGTTGATGTGTATTACGTAGGTGGTACAGGTGAGAAAACAATCGTTTTTGGAATTTTTGCTTAATTGATTGTAATATCGATCATCGCGCGAACACTAGTAGGTAGATCGATTTAGACCAAATTTAGAGCGGCGACAACTTATTATAGGGGTCAAAATATAGGATACTTTTTACGGGTGAAAATTTACACTGAAAAAAGCGCTGATGCAGCCGCAGGCGACAACTAGTTCGCGTTTTACGAATAGCTTTGTAATAGCAGATAAATGGACGATAATGTCTACAATGTTACAATAAGTAGGAAAATCCATCGTCTTTCTTATAATAGAAGACATGAATTAGTTGCTCAATTCAGTTTCCTTAATTCTATCCTCTATAGAACATTAAACATAGATACATTATAAATACTGACATACAACATACACATACATACATACACACATACATACACATACATACACATACAAACATTATAAATACTGATATTACAAAGCAAAAGTGTCTGTCAAATGCGATTCAGCATCAAAACCGTTTAAATACACATAAATAACACAGTTCTAAATGAAAAAATAAAAAAATCATACAAAATTTGTGCCCGATATATGGCAATAGGCATACTACTCCATAATGGGACCTAAACGTAATTCGTGAAACGTGGAAGTGTAGTACTACACTCCTCTGCCTACCTCTTCGGGGATTACAAGCGTGATGTTACGTTTAAATGAAAATGTTTTTCGTTACTTGCTTTTCACTATAGTTTTTTACTACTTTAGTATATTGTTAAATAAATTTAACTCATTTTATTGTTGCAGAAAACCCTTGTGTATTATTTTTGTTTGTATTTAAAATGGTAATTTCAATACGGAAGATATACAGCGGCATATATGTAGTAGATATGGACTTATGCAAACGTGCATTAATATTCGTAGACACACGATCGTATGAATACCAAAAACAAAGAAGTATTGTAAGTGCAAAACGATCAATATTTCTCAATGCATCCACCCTGCCATTATATCAAAATGTTCATGTCATCACTTCCTTATTGTTCTCGTAACAAAAGAAGTCTCAGTATATGTAAGCATGTATTCTCATCTTCTGCCCCTCGTTCGACAAGTTGCGACTACGAGAAGCATTTTAGTAAAATGATACAATAATGACTTCACGAGCCGAACAAATAGAGTAAACAAAGCCGTGGTAGCGCAAGTCGCGGTCGGTTTAAGTGAGTTCAAATATGAAAAAAAAGGGAAAGTTGAGCGCTATTGTGATCGGGAATCACTTCGTGCAGGCTAGAATGGGGAGACGGGACATGTAGATAGATAGATGACGTCCACGCATAGCGCTTAGCTTTAGTACAGACAGAACATTCTACAGCTTTGTTAAGTTCTTTTTGTTTTAAGAAAATTTACCCACGTTTTCAAATACGATGTATTTTAAATTTATTTGCACGTCGCAATGAATTCTTAATTGTCGTATTTCTCTTCAGTTGCTTTGATATCTAACTTGTTTCAAAACAAAGCAAACTCAAACATTGGTTTTCAGTTGCACGCCTTCCTTGAACCCGAAAAAGACGAAAATCGTACCAGAAATAAAAAGGAACAAGAACTAAAAAGAAGAATAGATACATTATTTCATCGTATTTGTCAATGTTTCAAAACAGTATACCATATAGAGACACGTCCAAAATTTCTAGCAAGCTGTCGCCTGAACGCAATGCCTAGCGCTCTAATTACAACATCCACATTGTGTTACTATATCATATTTGTTGACAATGGCATCCTTTATGTAGCAAACAATCGTGTTGCTGATGAATTTTGGTCTATGTCTGCGTCGTGTCTTTGTGTTCGAGCCTCCCTCTAGTGGACAACACAATGGAACAAAAGTTGTTCAATGGCGGCACAGCACCTAATACCCCGGCCCTCCCCTCCATTGTTTCGGGTAATGTTCGACTTTTATGGATATTTTCAATGGATCGCTATAATCTGAGGAATGAAGTTGCGAACTTGACTATTAATCGGGTATAGATGGTAGAAATAGAGTAACCTTAAGTAACTCCCGTTGTTTTTAATGACAATAGTAGAGTTGCATAATTTATTTATCACGAACAGTATAGATAAGTGAATAGGTATTCGAAGGACTTTCCAAATTTAAATACCTCTTGTTACTGAACCATTTGCTGATTTGAAAACATGAAATATATATATACATATATTTATCTATTACAAATCGTTATCGACGTTATTGTAATCATGAAGTACTCATGGTAGCTATTGTTAAAAGTTCCTCGATTTTATATTAG
>DVPG01000034.1:0-14673 GCA_018239085.1 Yanguna spatiosa spatiosa
CTGTGACTTCGTTGCGATTGGCGGGAGTTCATGAAATAGGACCTCGAAGACGTTCAAAACAAATAGACAAGCTATCCCGAAAATACGCACGTGAGTTAAGCCGGTATACATTGTCTGAATAAGAAAATAAACAAGGGTCAGTTTAAATCCGTCAAAAATGTTATCATTGCTATATGCAACTATGGATTCACATCTTGCATAAGTTTCAAAAAATTGTCAGACATTTGCTGTGTTCGTAAATTAATTTCTATTCATTACATTCATTTTCAATAACACCTGTTCCTGTCTTGAAAACCGTTGAACACTTTTTGTACAATTAAATTATTTCTGATATTACAGTGATTCCATTTAAATACATATGTTTTTATATACGTATTAGAAAGTAGCTAATACTAGTCGCATGTGTATAAGAGATACCATAAATATTTATGAAGTACATAAGTAGGTATATCTATGAAATAAAATTCAACCACCGTATCGGACTTGTCCAATTATTGTCTATTATAAGGGTTCAGCCACTTAATATATGACGATGGAACAAAAACGAATTTGTAATTAGAATTACTTGCTAGATAGCGGACGATACATTGATACATTAGGTAAATAATTATTCAGTGACATTAGAGTCGATTTGATGAAAAATATCGAGATATACATATTCTGAAAACAGCGTCAAAACATCCATGCATCCATTATTAACATTATGTGGTTAGATTTTAGAAAGGAATGAAAGTTTAAAACATGATGCACTTTATTCTTACTTCTTTTATTATTTCATCTAACTTCGCAACAAGATGCTTAATTTCGTCGTCAAACAAAATGTCTTAGCGTGCGACTCGTTTTGAATACGCTCATTTGCGGATTTTTAAATAACTCTAAAAACAAAATGCTCTCCTATTTGCAAATAAAATACATGCGTGAATATTAAAATCATTGAACTAGTACTACAGATGACAACAATACTTGTTCTTACAGAGAGAGAAAGGATTCCAATGGGTCATAGTTTGAACACAAAGTTATACGGATGTAAAACTTAAATTTATTGTTTCTATAATTTTACAATTAATCGACGAAATAACATAAATATGTTGTGCTTTTTAATATTACTTCTAACATATTATATTCATAATCATTGCGAACGTCTGGCTGCGTGCTTTAAGCAAATTGTTGTATGTACATATAGCTGAATATACATCAAAATAAGAATGATAAGAACACAATGTAATCATTTTAGTATCTACTTATTAAATAATTGTAGTATCACGCCTGTTATACACTACGAGGATGTACATACATATGTAGGAATGTACATTCTTACGTGGTAAGCCTATTGCCATACACCGACCACTCATCCAGACCCCGAGCCACTACTAAAATATTTTGATAGCTATGTGACATTATACAGAGTGTATTCAGGAAATCTTTATGATACCACAAAATTATTTCCTACACAAATAATTAAGCTTTAGAGACCATCATAAGTTTTTCCCTGCATTCATCTCTAGAAAGGCGATGATCATGTATAAAAACGAATTCTACTAAACAAGTGTAAAATACGCTGTAGCGACCTATTTAACACTAATCGTACATAATAGTTAATTTCCGGTCATAGCTTATTGGCGCGACGAATACGTGGAAAATTATATAGGTTGTTCTGTTCTTGCAGTTTCATTCCTCGCGTTCTTTATTGCAATTATTGCACCGAACGGTTTCGAAGAGTTTTACAGACAACTACATTTCAACTAATTGTTTAGCAACATCTAATTATATTATAGTAAAGAGTTTTTTTGTAATAGTCGTTCTCTAAAACCTTATTATTAACCGTTTGTTGAGTATCTATGTATGTAGGTACATAATTTAATTATGTACCGATTTATATCATTTATGTTTTTTCGGGATAACCCGTCTAGTTTCGGACATATCCAAAGTACTTCTTCATGAGCTTCACTTGTACAAATATGTGTAATTTTTTCCATGAACTATATGGTGTGAAAGACAGTAACTTAATAATTATGAGCATATTTTATATACCTACCTGTAATTATAAACATGCACTATTATAAATAGACAGTCTTTAGTACTTATTATATTAATAGTGCGGGCCCTTTCAGACCACCGTATTTTTGGCGCGCTTTACGCTAGTTTTGGGATACGCGCCGAAAACACACTGATCTGAAAGCGCCCCGCGCCAGCGCTCGTAAGACAGACGCTTGGGGCATAAAGCGAGCGCACACTCGCGGACACAAACGCGTTTATATTCGCCGAAATAAAGCTGGTCTGAAAACGTCTTATAGCGTGGACATGCACTCCTCTGAAAAAAGTCCTTATGTCCCTCACGTTGATAATTCTTGCAGGCATTTTTACAAAAGTGTATCAGTGGATTATGGGTTCCAAATCGTCATGGTTCGGCACCACCTGGTTCGAGCAATCAGAGCCGAAGACATCCACGACGACCAGCACCACCACGCCGACGCCGCTCCCCACCTCTACAAACAATTGGTTTCAAATATTTCTCGATTCCGAAGAGAACGATGTCGCGGAATCGAATGTTAACGCAAGTTAGTAACTGTAGTTCCACACTAATGCAATAGCTTATTTTTATTCTGGAATTCAAGCTAATGATTCTCTGGTAGAGATCGCTTGGTAGCCATAAGATTTTTTGTATAATTTTTCATCTCCTCAAAATTGTATTGTCTCTGTTTTATTGTCTTTGATGTGCAATAAAGATTGACGTAACACAATAAATAATTATTTTATTACATTGCATTATGATAGAAATTGTAGTTCAAGACTGACTACTTGACGTAACTACACAGACAGCTATCTGCTGCCATAGTTCGAAAACTTAACTGTAATGCACCAATCTTATATACTTAATAAGTAACCATCAGTTGATTGTTGCACAACTGCTGATGCACAGTATAAATGCACCTTGCAATTGTTCTGTACTTACATACAGGTTTGCAGTAGACTGACCAAGTCCTCGTTTATCGATACAGTTATTATGTTCGTTGCCAAAGGAACTTTTTTTAAATATTAAAAACAAAATATTTCATAAAATATCATAATTTTACCGTTTCCAGAAATTGTGGTTTTAATTATGATTTTAGATAAGAAAAGGCCTAAAAAGGCGGCGAAGAAAAATTATAAAGGCTATCAGTTGTTGAGAGCTTACCCAGATGTTCGGTGGAAGCTACGTGCCTTACTGGAACTCCAAGAAGACGCTGAAGGATCAGGTCTGATGTGGTGGACACAGCCATCACTCAATGGCTCCACAGACTTATTAGTGCCACCAGATCTCTTAGTGGATGTTAAAGATCACTTAAAATCATCCAAGATAGAATTCGATGTGGTTATATGGGATTTACAAGTAAGAAACCCTTATGGTGATTAAATTTTGCACTAGTTTAACATATCCAACGGATGAAAGGCTATTTGTTTTAAGCGACATTTTGGGCGATATTGAGCTATATATACATATATATATTCGGAATCAGCGAATTTCACTGATTCCGAATATGTATCTATCTCAATATCGTATAAATGTCGCTTAAACCAAATAGCTTTTCACCCATCGAATTATGTTTTTTAGTTAGTAACCCCACTAGTTTCAGATCTATCTAAGATCTTCCTTCACAAGCTCCCACCGACCTAAGTATCGGCGGAGACGTAAATAGTAATAACAAAAATATTTTACTTGACTATAAATTTGAGAAAAGGACATATCTTTTTGTTGATTCTTTTATTTCTTATAGAAAGCAATAACGTACGAGAATCCCAAGCTTTCAAAGAAGCAAAGACTGGAACTGGAGCAGTTACGTGGACACCCGATGACGTGGCGACGGTATCACCGCTATGCAGATATTCTACGATATTTAGAATATTTGCAACACTCCTACACTGATGTTGTAGAACTAGTTCCTCTCGGTCGTTCCTCTGAGGGCCTTCCGTTAGTAGCTATTAAGGTAGGGTATACAATAATCAGCGATTTGCCCCAGTTCAAGACCACGTTGGTGTATAATAATTTTTTCATTTTAGCTAATAAAAGTTTTAGCTTTAGCTTAAAATGTTAGCTAATAAAAGCTAATAAAATCTGATGCATGTGGAAAGATAATGAATAATTTAAACTAAAAAGGAATGAAATAATAGTTTAAGTTATTAAACTATTGATTTCGGTTATTAAACTATTGACTAGTTAAGTTTAAGTTATTCATTACCTTTCCACATTCATAAGATCTTATTAGCTTTCATCACATGTTTAAAAAGTCTAAGAACAAATTATTTGTGAAATCATTCTGAAGCCGGTTGCAATTAGATGTCACTATTTTTTTCAGGTTTCCTTACCGTCTAACGAAACTCAGACAGTCAGTTTCAACAGTAAAGGTCAAAAGAAGAAATGGAAGCTTCGCTCGTATATGAAGCCAGCTGTCTGGCTAGAAGGAGGAGCACACGCCCGTGAATGGATAGCCCCAGCGGTGGTCTCCTGGATGCTGCATACACTTGTTGAAGGTGAGAGAGGTTTAGGTGAGTATAATTATGGGGTGAATATAAGTAATAGTTATATCGACAATAATGTGTAAAGAAAACTATTTCAAGGGGAACAGAATTAAAATTTATAACATCCATCCTGTATTTCCTCGAAAGGCTCTTCTGCCTGCCCCCAACTGAGATTCCAACCCGGGATTGATCAGCAGTTGCGTTGTATTCCCGCAAAATGTGAAATTAAATCTTAATTTTTTTCCTTTTAGTTTTCGCAATTGAAAGCACCTTTTTTATTGTATGATGTATTTATAAGTAACTATTTGAGACATGCATACTTTATTATGCTCTGCTGGTTCAGATAATACCCTTAGAAACTTGTACGGCGCGTGCTGTTCCACTGCGTGGCTCGGTAACAAGCCAAAGGTTAATCTCTCTTTATCGTTGCAAAATTATTTCGAGTAGACGTGTATGAGATGTTCACAATAACAATTGACAGTGAGATACTTAATACCACCATCTGCATACTTACTTATTCATTGTTTTGTGCTTAAATAAAGAATTTGAAGAAGTTTTTTTTTCAACATAACATGACGCCTATATTTCCCTGAAGGGGTAGGCAGACTGCTACTAATGGGAATTTCAAGTTAGAAAAGCGGTGCCCGATCCGGGGATCGAACTCAGGACGTCTTAATCAGCAGTCGCGCTTACAACCAATCGGCCAACGAGGCACTCAAGTTTTTTTTTTTAAATCAGGACAGATGTTAAAGAAGCTCCTGGCTAAAATTGCATATGTGTTTTTCTCGACAGGTCCTGACCTCGAAATGCTCAAAATAGCTGATTTCTACATTCTACCTGTTCTAAACCCGGATGGCTATGAGCACTCGCACACTCACGACCGACTATGGAGGAAAACCCGTTCGCGATCTTCCGATAGCGTTGATGATTACTCCGGGTGGTTAGTGTTGAAATTACAGTATTTTTAAGACGAAGAGAAGGAAAGAAAAATGTTTTTTCCATAATGAGTACACTGGGACAGGTACAATATAAAGTTAAGACGTAATGTGAAGTAATTATTACGTAACGGGCTCTGCTCAGCATTGTTCCATTTGTTAAAGAACGACCAGCGTTGGTCTTCTGCAAAGGCCGTTGGCGAGGTCCCGGTAAGCGACTGACAACAGTGTCACATACTGTTAAAAAGAAAACGATAATAATAAAATGATATTAACAATAATAATTTAGATGAAATTGAAGGAAATAACAATAAAAGTGAGAGTATTACAAACAGTTTAGGTTTCTTCCAAGGCACAATACTATTTTCATAGTGACAATTTAATGTTGCTAGCAAGTGATTATGGCGTTGTTTACAGTTCAAAACGCGGTATTAAATGTTTTTACCTCGTACTCAAATCGCAGCGTCTAGATTGTTCTATGTAAACAAAAGGCGAATGAAAAATAAAATTGTTACTTTAAGGTCTGACTCTAACTGTTTACACCGGACGATGTTGCTTATCTCTGCGTTAAAAGCTCTGGGAAATTTCCAGTTTTTTTAATGTTCAGTTAAACACACTTCCTTGTCTGCACTTCTCCCATAACCTTTCTAAATAAATAGAAAATTGACATCTGTTTATGGTAATTTGTTTGCTTCTAGTAAATGAAAATCTTTCCTTAAATTTTACAGCCGTCTTAACTTTTGTATAAAATGTAATTAAATAAGAAGTTCTACGGCAGGTGAAACACTAATTAAATATTGAGTTTTTAATGGTTTAAGGCTTTTCTTGCACCCGTAGTGTCGGTCTAACTCAACGGTATATTATACTTTCATGAAAAACATTATTTTTGAGATGGTCAGGTCAGCTACAAAACACGAAATTTATGCATTTAGAACTATGCAGATAACAATCTGATAAATGACTTTAAATTGTTTCTTGTCAGACATGGGCCGACCCTAAGCCACGCTTTCTTTTCATCGCTCAGTTCTTTGCGAATAATGAGAATTACGTTAATGGATTCAGGCGTCTACTTAACGCAAAAATTATGAAGAGGTCTCGCTCATAGACTAAACTGTCTAAAATGTTCTTATGCGTGTAATGACGTAGAAGGAGTGTTTTTTACAGTTCAATTATATAGTGATAGTAGATAAAATCGGTCTGCTGTTGTCGAATCTATCTTTGTTCCTCAGTCATCGTGGAGATATGCTGACCAAGACAAATATTCCTTTCTTATCTTACTTTGCACTCGTTAAATAGCTTTGATATTGGTAATACAAATACATAATGATCTGTAGGCAAGTTCCAATTTTTATAAAGCTATATCACATCGTGCTTGTATTTAGAGGGTTAGGCAGTCCCTCGTTTTACCAGTTATGTTAATCATCCTATCAAAGAGGGCATTGCCATACTTCAGAATTCCAAGTAACAAAACCCTAATAATGCTTTCCACAACCCGTGGTTCGAACCCAGGAGCGATTAATCAGGCTTGCAACTACTAGAACAACATAACGAACGAGCCATTTCCTTAACTCAAAATTGCATTTACTCAGGTTACCCTGGAACTGGGGTCAAACAGAATGCTTTGGTGTGGACGCAGATCGCAATTGGGACTATCATTGGGGAGAGAAGGACTCTTCCCACGATCCTTGTTCGGAGAATTACTCTGGACCGCACCCGTTCAGCGAACCGGAAACACGTGCGGTTTCCAATTTCTTATCCGAACGCAAAGGACAAATTAAGGTTAAATTTTTTTTTATTTTTTTTTGTAATGCTAGTTTCTAATCCACACAAAACATTATTTTATTATTCCATCATACATTGTTTAGCTTTTTATGAAATGTCGGCCAGTTGGATGTTCTTATAAATAATTTATATTCTGTTAAGGATTAACGCAAGTTCATATACCTCATTCGCATTTTAAAAAACAAAAACGTACATAAGCAGTCAATAGTAAAATGTTTCCGTCTCCAGCCAGTGGAAACTTGGAATCTATTGACGTTAATATGTGCTCGGTTTCGACTAGATATTAAGGCACTGGTAAAAATTTTCAAAAAAGAACATAAGAAACGTAGAAAAAATATGTGTAATTTGTATTACTATTATTTAAAATTTGCTTCTGTTAATTAAAATATGTTATTAGCATTAATGCTCTCAGTCTGAGCGGCGAAATGTATTTAGCAGAGAAGCAATAAAAGCTTTGTTGATGATAAAATGAGTATCGTGGTGTATTGCTAGTTCGTTTGGCATCTTGATCAACGTAAGTCGTTTTGCCGCAAAGATATTGTTAAATTCGTTAAATGTCGCACAGATATATTTATAAGATGTATTTACGTAGGTGTTCTTCCTGGACTAAGTAAGTGTAGCTATATGTGTTTGTCTTGGAATGTGTATTCTTTGCACACATGCAGAATTCTTTGTGGTTACGAAGATGGCGCCACATGTCGCTATGATAAAACGTTTTAGATAGTAAAGGTGGTCAGAGGAATACAGTAATCCTACTTTTCAGCAGTCACTAATGTTACAGGCCCCATTTCAAAGGGAAATTTCAAGTTAGAAAAACCCAATAATATTTTGTCCGACCCGCGGATCGAACCCAGGACCTCTTAGTCAGCAGCCCCGCTTCCAGGCACTAGACCAACGAGGCAGTGGAAATAGTTACTTACAATTCATTACATACTTCATTAAACTGCTCAAGTTCTGCACGCAATGTCTATACGAATAATACTCTTACGGTTGGTAAAAAAGTTGTCTGTTTATTTTTCTATGGCTCTCTAGATTCTTTTCAAGTATAATGGTTTGCTCAAGTCTTTACAGGTACCGTATCCGTACTGTTTAAACTTAAATGGTTTTTTAGGACATCTAAGTATCACCAACTTTTTTATTGCATAGTTTGGACTATCTTGTCTTCAAAGTCTCACAGCCTCCGCTATATTTACGTTGCTGGAGATTTAGACCGTGAGTATTAAGTGGTTATTGGACATTTCAGGCTGTGTTATGATCAACTCAATAATGCTTAGTCAACTTACAACCTTGGGTTGTTTATAGAACCAATGCTTGGTAATATGCTGTATTAAATTATAACAACTCGAACATTGTACGCATCTGACGAACAATCCTTAAAGGGGACCGAAAGATTTTAAAGATGCGTTAACCATTAACTTGTAGTTCCAGCAAATGGAGCAGCATAGTGCAGGATGCTTCTAGCTTCCTTTATATCGGGAGAGACCCATAAAAACTGGTTTCAGTTAATATGCAAGCAGAGCCCAGAGCTCGCTCTGTGCAAACAAGACAGTGTACAGCCATACTATAAAAATATATACCTACTCAGACAAATCGTTGAATAAGATAAACAGTTGCGAATTAATCAAATGGCACTTGATATCTGACAAGGATTTTAACCTGGCAACAGTCGTCTTCAATGTATTTATCAGAGTGAAAGTACCTATATTGTGCACGACTCGATTTCTAGATAAAACATAATATAGCTTTAATAGCCAACATTTAACATTTATGGCACGTTGAAAACCGCACGTCGTACGCGCAGTGCGCGGGAAAATGTTGCGGTATACGGTATTTTGGTATTTCCAGACTTTTCTTCTTTGGGGTCAAAACCAAAATCGCACTCATAAATTTTACCGAAACCTTTACGCGGGAAACGTTATGACATTGCATTTTTACAACACTAATGTTTTTATTTCAATAACAATTATATTTATATTACGTGTTTTAGTTTTTTTATTTACATTAATTTGCAATTATAATACAATGTACATCTTTTTTAATAATACTATGCAAATGAATTTTTATAAAACGAGGTCAACGTTTTTGTCTTTTTCTCTGCCAGATACTCTAAAGCTGTTTAATAAACTTTATAGTTTAATGCAGTTTGTTACTTATATACATAAATACCGTTGAGACAGATTAAGTATACGGAAAGATTTGTGTCTCGTTTGAATTCGGTATGAAATAAGCATTTTACGGTAGGTAGGTAATTCATTTTATTTTATGCTCGCTGGCTTAATCGCTTGTTATATTCTATGGTAACTCTCATTACACCGTTTTGAGTATCATAACTATTTTGTTTAAAGGTAATCACAGGCGGAGCTATAATTTATATTTTCTATAGTTTCGCTCAAGTGACCGCACTCGTAGCTATAAGAAGTAGGTATATATCTCTTTCTTAGGTATATTACAGCACAGTATATTAATAGATATACATATATTCTAGCTTCGTCTGTAACGACCTTTAAACAAGATTTTTTTATTTGAGCAGGTTTACATATCTCTCCACGCGTACTCGCAGGCTTGGCTGGTGCCAAGTTCGCATTCAGTGGCGCCGTTCGTTGATGATGGAGTGCTTGTGGAGATGGGAAAGCTCGCCACCGCCGCTTTGGCGGATATGTATGGAACTAAGTATCAGGTACCTATAAGGTTTACGCCAGTTAATTTTATTGAAGTATTTATGTAGCAGATAATTAGAATTTTATACATAGAAGTCTATGGGATATACAAGATGTTGATTAATACTTGCAAGAAAATTAAACTGCAATTTTTGATACGTTTCGAATTATTCGTCAGTTTTATGTCGGTACTTCCTTTTTTTTGTTATGTGTATAGGAAATAAGATATTTATTATTATATTACTATTTTTTACTTCTTAATGTTTTTTTGTTTACTTTCAATATTAATATTGTTATTTGTGGTCTATGCGTGCCATAGTATATAAGGAAACAAAGTTATTTCTAAAATATTTTCACATAACGTACCAATCAGTATTACAAAAATGAAAACTTCTTATTTTGTTTTCAGGTAGGGTCCGCGGCAGAGCTTCGCCAGCCAGCCTCTGGAATGTCACATGACTGGGCGAAAGCTAGAGCTGGAATCAAATACTCCTATCACGTGGATCTGCGGGATTCTTATGGGCCCTACGGTTTCCTTTTACCGGGTTCCCAAATAGTCCCCACGGCTCGGGAGACGTGGCAAGCTGTTAAAGCCATTGTGGACAATTTAACGCCTGGCGCATAAGTTTTCCTTTCCGTTAATTATTATAGCTGGCAGGTTATAGTAAATTTTTCGGTTCATAATGAAACAAACATTTTGAAATGAGAACATCCAATGCCAGATTTGAATATGTTAAGCAAAATATAAACGAATATACTGAGAGAATAGATGCATTTAAAATGTTCTTAGTGAGTAGTATTGTGGAAGGTATATTTTTAAGCTGTTTTTAATTGCTCAAGATAGGTATAAGAGTGATGTATAAGCATGGGAAAATAAATTTTGACAATAATATGTGATTGTTGATTTTTTTGTGTCTGACAATATAATCATCATCAGCTTATCTCAGTTCTCTGCTGGACATAGGCCTCCCTCAAAGAGCGTCATCGGGCTCTATTCTCGGCTTGCCGCATCCACCTTCTGCCTGTAGCCATTCGCAGATCGTCATCTCACCTGACCGGAGGGCGTCCTACACTACGTTTGCCGAGCCGCGGTCTCCACTCCAGAACTCAATTACTCCATCGATTGTCTATTTGTCGTCAGATATGACCAGTCCAATGCCACTTTAGCGTGCTAATCATTTAAGCTTTATCGGTGACCCTGGTTCTCTGTCGAATAGTTTCATTTCTGTCCCTATCCTTCAGAGAAATCCCGAGCATAGTTTGCTTCATAGCACGTGACTTTGAACTAATGGACAAGTCGCACAGAAAGTGTCCACGTATTAGCTCCGTGTCATGTTGGCTAAGAAGCACTGGTTAAAAACTTTAGTTTTCAAACATTGTGGTAGCGTAGTTCTGCAGCGTACAGTCGGTCATAAAAGTATCAATCCCGGCGAAAAAATCCCGGCGAAAATCTCCCGTTTTAACAGAACGGTTTTTCAATAGTGTGTGATCAGTTTCGTTAGGTGACCCCTTCCAAGCTGCTGAGTGAATACTTTGCAGGCTAGTTTTCGCTCTATCGCCTTCTCAGTCAGGCATATTTTGGAGCTACGAAGGTCACTCCGTACCATGCGCTTATTCGCAATGCGATTATTCAGATATGACCTCTCCGACGAAGAGGTTCCCGGATTTTTCCGTCTTTCTGTCCTGAGCCGCAAAATCTCGGCCGAGAGTTTGGACTCTGACAATATGATATTAGTAAAAGAAGCTCGTCAAGTTTGTAAGAATAGAGATATTTGGCACTCGGTGCCCACTGCTCAATCCTAAGGGATCTAGCATGATGATATAATAACAACAATCTCAGTAAATATTGTTTTCATCTTGGATGTGGTTGAATTATATCATGGCGTAATTACGTACGCAACCGAATATAATATTGGATACATTATTTGTCGTTCAGTGACAAATAAGTATCGCTTGGAGTTGTTTTAAAGCTGCTTACCATTAGATGGAAATATAAATAGTATACAAGATGAGCATATTTTACACGTATTGCATTGTTTTGTACGAAAATTTCAATAGCCAAATCAGTTTTCTAATTTTTACGATATTCCAAAAAAATCTGGATTAGTAATGGATAAATGATTGTTTTTTCCTTACTACTTTTTAACGTTTCCTTACTAGTTTTAAAGTCACCAGATTTACGAAAAACTCTCTAAAGCGTTGAAATCACTCGACTCTGGTTGGTTTAGCTTGTTTTTTATACAACGATACCTCCTACGTAACATCACACCCACTCTCTATAACGACAACAAAAATAAGTAACAAACAGTACTTTCAAAATTGCCAAAAGTAGTAAGAACTGCTTGAAAAAGTTAAGAAACTGTGTAAGTTTTTTTGTTTATTATTTTCTTGTTTTATTGTCTACCCCGTAATTAGTTCAACTGTCGGCTTGATACATACTGAACATTCTAAGATTGTTTTTTGTTTAGATATTGGAATCACTTTGCATGTTGTGTGGATGGTAGTGATGGCTTATTTACATGGCGAATAAAAGATAACCACTGAGTATTGACGAAAAAGTTTTTTTAATACGCGCAATGAAGGCGGAAGACAAGATAAGTGATTTTGGTTGACGCTTTGGATTCAGTCACTCTACGGTATCTACAATATGGAAAAATACAATAAGTAAATAAAAATAAAATCAATTACACTTGATGATATCATAATAGTAAAATAATATTGATTTCTGTTTCTTCACAAGGACAACTCTCAATAACGCCATAAAATGTACAGTGCCTTCAGTGTCGGTATATAGTTTACATTACAGTGTATTTCTAACAGTATTTAGCAAACCAGTCTGCGTGGAAATCGGCAAATAATCTTTGGATTTCATGTTCCACATATATATAAACGCGATCATTCCTGTAATCCCCGAAGAGGTAAACAGAGGAGTATAGTACACTTCCACGTTTCAGCAGTTATGCTTACGGCCCACTGTGGAATAAGGGGTGACCCTATTGTACTATGCGCCGGTCACAAATCCAAACTCCGAACTACTACTAGAAACTTCTACTAGAAATTTTATATTACAAAATCTAATATTAACCGACCCGGGATTGGAACATAGGACTGCTGATATTGGAACACATGACCTTTCGATCAGCAGTCGCGTTTGCAACCACTCGACCACCGAGGCAGATCACATACATAAATATCTCCAAATATGTTTATGGCCGATGAATACAATTCTCTTGAGTTTAAGTCTCTTTTGCTTATTTTACTTATTACGTGAAAATTTTGAAATATCGTTAACATAATATGTTAACGATATTTCAAAATTTATGTCAAATTTATGACATATTATGTCATAAAGAACATGCTGTCAACATCGTCTATGATTCGTATTGTTTACGGCCGTCAAAGAGTCGGCATTTTTTAATGTAACGTTTGTTCCAATTCTATTATCTTCAACCTGTAAGTATTCATAAAGTTAGCACTTCACAAAAAATCATTGCAGAGATATCAAAGAACAATTTAAATTGTCACGAATGAACCAAAAGTATGACAGTAGCCTGTAAGTATTGCTCCTTATTTGTTTGCCAAGCTTTATAAGTTACAAAGTAGTTACGAACCTACAGTATTTACCTACGAATTAATAATTTTTAGTAACGTTTGTATAAATTGTTTTGGCAAATTTATATTTTCTATTGGTGGTTCAGTATATTTCCTTGTAAAACTTGATCATAAGTATTTTATATAAAAAGAGTCTAAATATGTCAGATACGAATACATTCTTCGTCAAATGTAATGTAAGAGACATAATTTAAGAAGATTACTACGTACTCAATATCATTCAAGATTAACGATTATATTCACCGAAATTATCTGCCTCTGTTCTGCCACTGTGTATAAGCGAGATAAATGCACAGTATGAATATTTAGAATCATTACTGCAACTAATTACTTTATCCAATTTTAAAAACAACTAAGAGCAACTTTTGTTCGAAATGGCCAATCATGAAATATCTGGAATTTTTGTTTTAAAATATCTAGAATTTTTGTTTCTACAGCATATGTGCATTACGGTTATCTTTTTGTGTACTTTTACACATTTTAATCCTCTTGTATCAATCGCTTAATGGTAATTATCTTGCGCCTAATAATGAACTACTGTTGGACATAGGCCTCCCCCAACGAGCACCATCGCGCCCAGTCCTCGGCTTGCGCACCCAGCTTTTGGCCGGAGGGCCTTTTAAATTACGATTGCCGAGCCGCCGTCCCCACTTCACATCTCACCTATTTCACCGGTTATTGATTCTTCGGCAGATATGCCCAGCCCATTGCCACTTCAATGAACTAGTTCTTTGAGCTAAGGAGATAACCCTAATTCTCTGTTGAAAATTATCATTTTTGACTCTATCCTTCAGAGAAACTTCGACCATAACTCGCTCCATAGCTCGGTGACCGACTCTGAACTGGTGGATTAGGCAAACTTGAATGTCCACGTTTCAGCACCGTATGTCATGATAGGTAAGACGCACTGGTTGAAAACAGGTGAACAAAGATGAGAAGTGAGGTCATAAAACTTTTACTTCAGTTTAAAGATCTTTATTTCTCAAAAAAGACATTACATCACTTATATGAGAACATACATTAAACATATAAATATTATCCCGATGTGGGTTTAATCGAGACGCGATCTAAGGTGCGAGTTCGCTATATTTTTTAACTCACCGTCTACACTCTTAAAGTTAGGCAATGGTCTAAGTTATAATGAGATAGCGATTAAGTATTATAAATATAGTTAGCAAGTTAACTTCTAC
>DVPG01000035.1:0-14632 GCA_018239085.1 Yanguna spatiosa spatiosa
AGTCTAGGTTTGTGCTCGATATATGGCAATAGGCTCACTACCTACTCCATAATAGGACCTAAACGTAACTGGTGAAACTTAGGAGTGTAATACTACACTCCTCTGCCTACCTACAGGCGTGATGTTAGGTAATATGTAATGAACTTTAAGTATTAATTTGTTTATTCTGTATTCAATATGAAGGCAAAACTATTCAAATAGTTACAACTCGATGACTATATGTTTGTTAATAAATACGCTAATAACCTGTTCTATATTAAGACGTCTATATTAAGACAATCCTAGTATATGAACCTTTACGAAATGTTACTAGCCTCAAACACCCCATTATTCATTTTGTTTACTCTTGTTCTCGGATTAATTTCTCCTCATTATATATGCTCAACGTACAATTAGCATTTAACGCGGTTGTCAGCTACGGTATTTGTCGCCGCTTCAATACTAGGGAAACATTATTACAGTTCAGTCATACAGCAGAGCTATGTTTAACTGGTACCTCCACGTTCCGGTCAGTGGCACGGGTAACAATCGGGAAGGTATTCATTACTGTGACATGTAAAAATCATACAAAGCGGGTAAACTGTACAATTTTGTCAAACCGGACTCGGGCTGCTTAATACACTTTTTAGTCGCCTTTTAATGACGTAGGTTTACGCTGACATGACATTTCAAAACCATTAAAGTGTTCCTTTTATTGCTTACATCATAAAGTTCACGTGTGCTCTAACATCGATTACCTGTAAGACCACCGAGCGAGGGTCCCAGGGAAATTCGCTGAGACGTTACAATTTAATTAAGGGCAGCCTTCTAATTAATGTTTCCTCTTCGCCCGTTTTGTACCACTCGCCGTTCGTTCACGTGATTGAACAACGATTTGTAAGGGTGTAGGTATTATGGTTCTTTGAAATTTGCTCACTAGGCCGTGTAATACTATAAAGACAATATGTCTTGTAAATATTAATCGTCCTAATTGAGGTGCCAGTTTTTTATTCTATATTTTGTTAAAATAAATATTTCTTGTGAACATTTATTTGGCAATAAATCTTCATCTACACATATGTACATGTTTCAAATTGTACACCAAAGATATACGGCCATGAATCGAAGATTAAAATGATACAATTATTTCTTCGTTAGACATATGATATACACAACGAATTAAAATGCTGCATTAAAATACTTTCCCAGCAATTTACCTCGAGCTCTGAATAAATGATCAAAATTTTATCGACGAACAGATCTTCCCAGCCACCGGGTAAGTGATGTCTTAATAGTGACACGAGGTTAAATATCACAAGATACATCTCGGCGTGTACACAAAACCGAACATGACGACAAAAGAGCACTGGGAGAAGTATTTTGTCACTGTTAATCTGATCCAATCGGTTACTGGGCTCGCAAGAAATTGTTTCTATAAAAAACACCTACGAAAGGGTTGAAACAAATTTCATCAAAGGCATGCGATTATCTCTGTCGAACAAAAAACTAAATAACATTGGTAAAGTGAGTCGTTAATTTCTATCATTTAAGACTCAGTTGCTCTCTGTAATACTGATGCACGATGTCACGAAAGCCACTAAGTATAATTAAATAGAAAAAATACTCGCCTTGAATATGCTACCGCTCCTAGTTATGATAAAAAATTCAACCTCTCACAGAAACATGTAATTTGAACTACAAATAAGACGTCAAATAGATCGTTGTGTTCGAATCAATCAAGTTATTATTTTTAATTGAGGCTATATCGTGCATCTGCTCATAGAGTTCATATTTTTATCTAACATATTTGTAATAGCAATACTTCCGATCCCCAATCCGCATGTCCACCGTGAGGATTGTGTGCAAGAAACCCAATATATAAAGTATATTGTTATCTGAAAAAATAGAATATAACAATTATAGAATATGAAAACTATAACTTAAATACATTTTAGAATGCCATTTTGAATTTCAATTACTGCATATCAGTCTGGGTAAATTATAATTTGTTTCGAAATGATAATCTGTGATAAATGGCACTTCTATATATTATATTATCAATCTAACGGTGTATGTAAATGGCTACAAACATCGCGGTTACAATTCGACGATGCGCATACCATAAAAATAACTACAGAGCCATTAAACCAGCACAATTCTGCATATCTAAAGCGATTGTGGAATTTAAAATCGACCAGCGAGAGAGATATCGCAGAATTCAGCTTCGTTGGTGTCATATTCATTATTGACATTTTTATACTCCGCCACCCAAAGAGCAAAACCGTTGAATAAAATATCAATTAGAGCACTTTTGGAAACGCAAAAAAGTTCCTTTATTTCTCAATTTACTAAGTGAATTCGTTGCTTGCATATTGGCGTATGTCATTTGCCGTTTTTGCATACGCCGCGTCGTCGGTTTGGGCGGTAAGGTAATGAAGAACGAGAAGTATTTATTACAACGTATGGCCCTTAAGTTCCTGTATCGTTCCAGATATATTTTTTTTTGCTAAGGTGAATACTACTCGTAATAAACATCAATAAGTAATATTATTATTACTCGTATATTTACGAGATAAAAATTGATTGTCTCGTTGGTCTAGGTCTAGTGGTTGCTAGTGCGACTGCTGAGCAAGATGTCCCGAGTTCGATCTCCGGGTCGAGCAAATTATTATTAAACGTAACATCACGCCTGTAATCCCCGAAGAGGTAGGCAAAGGAGTGTAGTACTATTATTAATATTATTAAGTTTTTCTTAATTGATATTCCCCTTAGTGTGAATTTTCATACGCACTGCCAATTAATGTAGTCACTAGATAATTAAGTAGGGTATTTAGCCTGAATATTTTAACTGGATACTATTTGAATACTTTATTGCTTGGAATATTAAAAGAAATTTCGAAATATGAAAGAGCTTGTACGTTGTTATAAGCTTCGTTGTAGTTAAAAGCTTGTTAGCTTTTAATAAATAAACAAATATACTTACCTTAAGTGTTGCCCATTATTAAACTTTTGACACCTACTATCAAATAAAATTGGGTTTACTCTTTTCAACAACTTGCGCAGCCACAAATTCTAAGTACCTAGCTCTTTGCGCTTGAACTATTTTGCTATAGTGTACTATGATAAAATCGAATTAAGAAGTGTAAAGAAGGGCAAATTTCTTTTGCGGAGATTATTAATACACGGATATTTAGCATAAAAATCGTGTGACAATAAGCTTCTCCTTAAAAGTTTAAAGTAAGACTCACTTTTTAGGGCTTACGACAAAGTCGGTGCGTACGTGTAAACAACGGACCGCGGTAACACTTATTTTTTGTGTTTTGATTTATTGTTTCACGTTTCAAAAGTTGTTTTTGTCGCGCCACACACAGTCTTTGTGCCCTGATACACGCATACGAGTATTATATGAAAATAGTCACGGTGTTATTAATTTGAACACGTGCGAAGGACAACCGCTCGTCTTGTCCATTCGATTAAATTATTACACAATTCATAAAATTTAGTAATAATTTGCTAGCAGATTAAACAAATTGGTACTTTGAGTGCTTAGAGCTATCAGCTGCAAAACTTGGTGTTCAACTATAATCTATATATACATTACAGCCTCATCACAGCTGCGATATACGATAGACTAGTATTTAAAACATTGGTAACCGATACGTTAAAGTGTATATTTTGTTTTAATTTCGATTAGTGTACTACGGAAACTGGACCCTTATTGCTTGTTGATCACTTATTTACCTAGAAAAAACAATCTTTATCGAGGTTCACTTATGTGGAAGCCGGAGCAGTAACCTTTTCAATGTTATTCATCGGTTATCCAGCGCGATGGCGCTCAGGAGGGGAGACCTATGTCCAGCAGTGGACTGAGATAGGCTGATGATGATGAAGATGATGATGGTTATCACAAACTTGAGCGTGTCAACCAAAAACAAGCAAGAGGTAAAATTAACGGCAACATTCACTTCATCCACCAAGGTATCTTTTATTAACTGAAACCAGTTAGAAATGATTGTAATGTGGTCGTCCAAAAGGGAAAAAAAACTTAAGCTCTATTAAGAAGGATAAGAATTTTAAACACCTAAGTGTGTTCATTTGTTTATTTTTAAACGTCGCATGGAGAAAAGTACTTGCATAATGCCGATACCGAGACATTCTTATTAAGCAATAAACGTCACAGATTTAATGTTGGTAAGACGAAATTATTAAGAGGTACACAAGAATGCCACTACATTTCCAACCCTTCTAATTGGCACCTTATTTAAATTCTTACTGGTTATTATTTTGGAACTGGAATCGCGCATGTTGCTTATCTGGTTTGTGGATAAAACCTACTTCTTTATTAAGCAAAAAACCTTAATACTCGGATAATGGTAAGCATCTTCGCTAAGCGATACGATAATTTCATAATATATTCCCTACCTGTATTAACAGACTTCGGCTCGTCTTACTTTAAAAAATATTCGTAGGCTGGTATTAAGGCTCGTATTTACCTGCATAAAATATCGTTCATTTTGAAAGGTTATGGAAGATCTTATTACATTTTGATTGCTAGAAACTCACGCATTAAAATTGATTTCTTTACGTTTTTCCGGTAAGTCGTTTTAATCAGATTGACTTTGAATACCCTTCCCGTTCTACAATATCTGAATCACTTACATCATACAAAATATATTTTGCATCGATAGCGTTGAAAAATAAATAAATATGATCATCACATATTTTATATCGGTTGTCGAGACCTACCGATTGTCGTCAATATTTTTAAACTTGAAAATTTACACACACACTTCAAATGTCCCGCTGGCCGCGACCGGTCCCACGGGGTGTGCCCTACGAGTAGTAAATCAGTTTTTATCTCATAATCCGACCGACTTGTGATTGAAGAATACGTGTTATTTATGCATCACTTATGGACGGACTCCCTAGAGCGTCATCATATTAATTGATCAGCATTTCATCCATATCCCATTTTTATAAGCCTCCTCTTAATCGTTTTTCTTTCACTCACTGGATATAATAGCTTAGGACAAAAGTAATTAATTCTGAATATCTATCTAAGTTTACATGTTTTTCCTGTCATAAAAATTTTTCAATCGAAAATTTTGTTTATCCTTTCATACATATTAATGCGCCACGCATTCTGAGCTACCTTAAAGTTTTAATTAGTGAGAATGTCTTCATCAGTTCGTCTTGAAACAAAAACCGTCGGCGAACCTCATGTGAACTCCCAGACCGGGTTCCATTTTATTTATTTATAGTGTCATAAAACCTTGGATTGCTAATTAGTTTTATGGTCATTTTATTCCGTAGAGATTGAGACTTTCATTTCGAGCTGTAGTCGTGTTTCCGAGATCAAGTGTCGCGCTAAAGATCGTCTCGCATCCCACGGCATTACTTTTGATACAAACGTTTTAATTGCAAGATAATCTTTATTGTCTTCGCAATATGCCTACTTTGTCATGACCACTTTGTTTTTTGTAATACGAATTGTCTGAATGGAAACGTGAAAAGTTTTGTCAATCATTTAATTGGTATTATGAAAGTTTTATTGAGTGCTGTAATAGCATTAATTATTAAATTATTTTAATTATCTACATTTACTAATTATATAAAGTACTGGTACCACTGACGTGGTTGACGATGAAAACGATCAGTACGTTAAAGGAAGTTAAAGGATGAGTGCTAGTTGCAAACTTTCACAAGTGTTTTAAGTGTCCCAATAAGTAGCCGGTTAGTTATTATTATCGAAACACAATAGATAATTGTGTTATATTACATTTTTATGTTGTTTCAACCATGATTTGATCATTATTCGAATGCTTAATTATGAGTTGCTAACAGCTAGATTTAAAAACCCAGTTTAAGTTTTTTTATCTGAACAATGTTTAAATAGGTTTAACTGCTTCGTTCGTTGAGTGGTTGCAAGCACGATTGCTGATCAAGAGATTCTGATTCCCGAGTTCGCTGCTATTGGATCTTTGTAACTTAGATTTTCCAGAAAAATTTGTAGTAATGGCTCGGACTTTGGATTTTTGCCATATGGCAGTACGCTCACGCCCTATTTCATAACGAGACGTTAGCATAACTGGTGAAACGTGAGGATGTACTACACTCCTCTGCCTACGTCTACGTTTAAATAGGGATATATCATCAGTTAAAGACTTTTTTTAGTATTATCTTTTAGTTATGTATTCGGAACACATTATGGAAGGACTCTTGTCAACCACGAAGAACAATAAAACTTTGGCGCCACTCGTGACAAGTCCACAGATTTTCACACGTTCAGAATAATGACGATGAAATTATTCTTACGTGACGGCGCTTACGTGTATTAGTTTTTTCAACACAAAAGTAAAAGTTCCGACCTCTACGCCATAGTACCGCGTATTCGGAAGCTAAATTGACGCCGTGACTTGAAACAAAATGGAGTCGGTAGCGCTCATCATGAATGGAAAGCCATTTCCGAGTAATCATCGTCCCTTTTGGGATATACTACCTACATGTTACGTCAACGTTGTCAGTATTTTAATATTCCCATCATATATTATCGTTTTGATTGGATCGAAAATGTTTCAATAAACGTTTCCTGTCTATAAGAAGCTCGCGGTTGTAACAAACATCATTAGGTATCTTTATAATTATGTAATTAAAAATATTAAGTCGGATTTGGTTTATCGTTTCATAAATCATCTTTAATACGTTCAAATCGCCAAAAATAAAACCTAAATTAAAAAAACGTAACATCACGCCTGTAATCCCCGAATAGGTAGCCAGAGGAGTGTAATATACTCCTACATTTCACCAGTTCCGTTTACGTTCCATTATGTAATAGGTGATGTGTCCTTTGCCACACCCAGGGCACAAATTTAGACTACGAGCCACTACTAAAAACTTCTAATAGGAAATCTAAACTACAAAAATTCTATAGTACCCGATCCGGGATTTGAACCTAGGACCTCTCGATCGACAGTCGAGCTTGCAACCAACACGACCCAAAAAAGGTCAAAATTGAAGAATTTAATAAAATAGTTTAGAACGGCTGTACCAAAATGTACGTACCCACTTTATTAAATAAACTTAAATGTCCTGCACCAACATACTCTAGTAAATTCCCAGGAATGTTGGTTGTTCATTTAAGTACTACACACGCGTGAATATATCAAGGCAGGAATTAAAGTGCAATGAAATATTTTATTCTCCCACAAATATTTTATCCACTTATCTAAATAGGTGTACGTCAGTGTTTAACTTGCAAAAAGGCAACAGAACCTTCGCGAATGCGAGAGCTGGGTAAAGCATCGTCAAGACAAGTCGGTGTCCAGTTTGAAAAATTCACTAACAGGAAAAAATTGAGTGAGATTCCACGAGGGAGTAAGGATAAATGAACGAGATAAGAATTGAGACAGATTGCTATAAGAGGAGTGTAATAAGACCTCACACGTGCTTATAATAGCGTTGTATTTCTTAAATCGTTGACTTTTGAGGTCGAGAGAAGACCCCAACATCTCCCGGGAAAGACAGTAGATAGCAATGTACGCTTAAATTAATAGCGACAACAAGCCTTGTGATATTTCTTAGCCAGTTCTTTGAAGGTATTCCATTTCTAAAAACATTACTAACCCCGGTCAAAGGTAGAATCCTTAGTAGTTTTTATATTATGTTGCAAAACTTTCATTCGTGATTGTCTAAGTCTTATTAGGAGTGCTCTAATAAGACTATATAAAAAATTTATTCTGGTTGCATTATGTACTTATCCCATAACATTCTTATTCATAGAATAGTAATAAATATAATGAGTAGGTATAGCAGATATTTTAACTACCTCGTATCTATTATGTTTGAGCCATTTACAAATTAAAAATAAAATCTATCTCGTTCCAATTTATCGTCGTCACGTAAAGGCAATTATTTTTACGTAGAAACGCGTCATTAATCACAAAACGATCACATGTTATAGCAGGACATCGTTTAACTCCGCAATCTTAACACCTCTTTGTTCCAATCATGGGGTCAATAGTGAACAGAAATGCCTTTAGCTATTTTTATCTAGAACTGTATGACTACAAAAACTGTATCATAGCTAGCTTCTTCCAATAAGGACCGATCTTATTCTTCTAATATACACGAATGACTTAATTTGATCGTTCTGAATTCTTAATGTAAGTTACAAATTATTGCTATTTGAATTTGAATGCCACTAAGATATTTCGTCCTGCACTAGTAAGGAATATGGTTGTAAATGACCAAAACAGCGTATGAATGTCTAACACTGATAAAATGTTGATAAAAACTTCACGACCACTTTCGAATTAGTCAATAAGCTTCGTGGACTCACAGAGTATTCTTCTTACTGGAATCGTCAGAAGCGAATACACTCATGCAGCATAAATATCATACTACGAGACCATTAGCCTGTGGTCCTACGACCATGAGATGAGTTAAGCTTTTTCGCTCTATGAGGAGCGTATGTAAAATTAGACTAATAAAGCGTAGGTATATAATAGCGGAAGTAACCGCATTCATCGGCATTCGAATTTAGAACAGAGATAATGAGTGTAATTAAAAGTGCTTATATTTAAAAAGTATCTAAACTATTAACATTTAAAATACCGTTTCTATTTCATATTCATTCTATGGTTGTATCCGTCACATACATTATAAGGGTAATCATGTTCAATTAATCACTAACTCACTTTTATTAATCATTGTTATTAGTGTATAAATTACAGTTTAAAAGATCGACAACTCGCGTGTTCCGCTACTTTCGCATATTAACTTTCAATATGCAATAAATTTACACGTGAAAAGTACTTCGCGAGATTGTAACAAACACGAATAAAAACATATTTTTTAAATTATACACCAGTCTTTTTAAAATTCGGCGAGTGAATTGATCTTACCTAGACATCTTTTATTTAGCACGATGACTAAATCGATTCTTATAAGATTTGAAACTTTTGAATCGCAAATGCAAGGGATGTAAGAGGATCCAAGCTCCACCTTAGGAGCCTAAGCCAATCTCACCTGCAACCCTATTGGGGTGCCCAACAGTGGGCTGATACAGGCTGATTATGTGATGTGCGAATTAAATATACAATGTATGTTTACTGTGGAAGGGAATATACATGCTCTAATTAAACTAGCTATATAATCAGTTTATCTTTAGCTATTAATGGTAGCCACAAAAGTAGAATCTCAAATGCGTACAACCTCATTACTGTGCAAAGCAGCGCTGTATTATAAATACTTGCAAATATCTATGCGTGACTATTCATAGTTAGTTCGTTCTGATTGGAGCGCGTAGGCTTGAGAGCCAACACGGCCGCCAATGGCAGGCTATGTCGTAACAATAGGCTTTGCTAGCGGAGTCGTTGGTACTATTGCTACGCCTGTAGCAGCACTGCCTTAGATGTTAGACTAGCGTAGAGGATACACAGTCGTTTCGTAGGCCATATACAACCGTTCTTATGTTTTGTTACTTGAACGCACTATGTAGTTTGTGAGAAAATTTAACAGCCAAAATATTGTTGTTACAATAAGTATTAAATCATATTTCAATTGCAGTATTGTTTAATTAGTTTCAATAGATATTTTCGGTTATTAATTTAGGTCACTAGATTATTTTTTACTCCCGATACTATCGTAAAAAAAACATGTAGGTACCTCTATAAAAACTTACATA
Source organism: Yanguna spatiosa spatiosa (assembly GCA_018239085.1). Lineage (NCBI taxonomy): Eukaryota > Metazoa > Arthropoda > Insecta > Lepidoptera > Hesperiidae > Yanguna > Yanguna spatiosa. The sequence goes on from DVPG01000035.1 coordinate 9,665, forward strand.
CAAACTATCGCCACTCAAAATATTGACCAGAATGGTTATATTTAATACGATATGGTTGTATCATGTTAAATATGACCAATGATGGTAACAGAATGATTGTATTTAACATTATATTCCTTGTCTCCGTTCATTCAGTTCCATATTAATCAAACAACTCAACGTCACATTTTCTATACATACACTTGATTCTAATTAGTGCATCTTTAACACTTACGAGTAATAATAACGTAATATCACGCCTGTAATCCCCGAAGTCTGTTGCCATAAAACAATGAAACACGCGCGACAAGTCCCAGATCTCAAAACTGATAAGCAATCGGTCTAATAAGATTGCTCTAGTACCTTATTGGACAATTTGAAAATCATTCCAATAGTGACCAAGATGGGTGCATAAAAGAAACTAAATAAATACATTCTGATTAATTTATTGAAACCGGGGGTTATTTGTTTGTACCTCAATCACAGCTACAAATTTAATATGTATAATTACTTCGTACCGTCTAATCTGTAGAACCACACCATAACTCAGTCTCAATGTCGAGGACAAGAAATCGATTTGGTCATCCTACACTAATGAAGAAGCTCAGTAATTAATTAACGATAAATCTTATATATCCGACCGTCAGTCATTCGACAGAGAAATCATAAATATTTTGCCACATGGTGATATCTTACTGCATATATTCTCATACATTGTTCCCCAAAACATAATAACAAAGGTCTTAACTCGAAATATTGAAAAAATAAATGATAAAATATAATTATGCAATATTAAAACCCTGATTGTTACTGTTACTACTGTCGAAAAATATTGACTGCGTCCTTGATCGGGGGTTGCAAGCGCATATGCCGATCGAGAGATCCTGGGTTCGATTCCCAAGTCGGCTACTATTGGATTTTTCTGACTGGAAATTTCTAATGGTAGCTCGGAGTCTGGATTTATGCTCGGTGTATTGCAATAGGGTCACCCCTTATTCCATGATGGGACGTAAACGTAACTGGTGAAACGTGGGAGTGTACTATATTTCTCTGCCTACCTCTTCGGGGACGTACAAGGATCATGTTATATTTTTTTTATGTTACGACATATTAAAGGAAATTATACTAAAGATAAAATATAATTTAAAAATTGGCTCATGACGTGACTTTTGCCGTAAGTCCTATACACAAATGAACCCGAACATAAACATTGCAAAGGATCAAAAGTTTATTTTTGGATAAGTCGGGATATGACTCGATATAACAAAGTGCGAAGTCAATTTTGGTGAGCGCACAGACGGGTTAATTGTATTGTCAGGTTGAATTAATCCCGAACACAAGTTCACTGGATGCTTAAAGTTGTATCGACATGCTTCGGATCGATTGGATTGACTTTCGGCTTCAATCTGACAAGGCAGATTAACGTTGGACGCGTATCAGGCTTTAATGAATAAGTACTTTTGTCCGATCAGTCAATACTTAAGAGATAATATATACTTTTATACTCTCTCTTACTGCTACTTAATGGTTGCGAGCCCTTATTAAGAAGGTTTCATACAGTTACATCGATGATGTTGGGTGTTTGATTAGGAATTACCAATGGTTTCAACCAAAAACAACATTTAATGAAAATGTAGTTACACTAGAGTGATATTTAATAGCATGTTACAGTGTGAAGGCCAGGGCTCGGTGACTATAAGAGTAGTGGCCAGAAATAAACAGGAGCATGAATGGACGAAAGAACGCTAGCGAAAGGACGAAGGAACGCTAACAAAGGGACGAAAGAACGCTAGCGAAGGGACGAAAGAACGCTAGCAAAGGAACGAAAGAACGCTAGCAAAGGAACGAAAGAACGCTAGCGAAGGGACGAGCGAAAGGGACGACCGAAAGCTAGTAATGTACATATATGTGCCAAATAAAGATTAAAATTGGCAAAAGTATTTAAGTATTCATTACTCAGATACTCACCGTATCTTCGAATAGCCCTTCCAGGTAAAAGAACTGCGAATTAAACTATCTTAGAGTCAACTTCGCCTCATGTTTCTCCGTTTGAGAGCAAAAATGTGACAATAAATAACAGCATCCCTAAATATTATATTATTTGTTTGTCAATTACGTAAATTATATACCATAATTAGATGTAACGTTATATGCAAAATGAATAAGGTGTAAGCATGGCATGCGAGCGTTAGGTATTTCTGTAGCACATAAATATTGAAACATGTTTCTGTCGACACCCCGGCATAAATTTAATAATTAAACGCAATCTAGCCATGGGATCGAAAGAATATTCTTTTGATGAAGCCACGCTATTTGTTTGATCAATGAATAATCGACATAGATGAGCGAAATAAAAAATAAACCTGGCAACACTACACTGCGTGAACTTAATACAAAAGAAATAAATAAACCGCGCGGTGTAACTACAGCGCCGAGTCTACGCCCAGTACAGTTACACAGATATTTATCGAGATAACATTATCGTAAATCATTTGACCTTTTCCCATATTAAGGCTTTGTACGTGAGTTTTTTTACAAACTTAGCCACAGCGGAGGTCATAACTTTTCGCAGGATAAGCTGCGCTGAAGAAGTAACATTAACGTGTTTTGTTTTGTTTTTACAGTCGCTCGAGGCGGTCACAGACATCAATATCACTGCAGAGTAATGCTAAACGTATTTCACTTCTTACGACATTAATTACGACCTTTATCAAACTTATAAGTGTATAAAATTATTAAAGCCATCAATTTAAACGCCGCACGGTACAAATATTATTAGTTAAACAATATATATACAAAAAGCCCCAGATTTTGTTACATACATTTATTTTTCTCGGACCCAGAATATATCAAAAGACGAATATATCAAAAGAAGTATATATCAATTCTATTTTCTTAACGAAAATAGTGTTTAATTAATTTGCTGCGGTAGTTCTTTATACGTTGCGATGTATTAGGTTCTATTGCTGGGCGCTTTGGTCTCCCTTGCAGCTGCGGATGACCTCAAGTAGACTCCAACAGTTTTCTTTAGTGCGGGTTATAGTGTACGATTGAACCATCCGTTAAGCCATTCTATTGGGAGTTTTGGCATTAACACGTCGTTTTCGATATACCACCTCGTCAATACGCGAGAGTTTAATAAACTCCTATTGCAGTATAACCGCAGAAGTTGCGAAATTATGTAAGTACTCACACTACGAGTTAAAGGTTTAATAATTAAGCAAAGAGTAAAATTAGAAGAAAAATCGTGTTGTAAATGTTACAAACTAAGCGCTCGGGGCGCGCCCGAAGCGGTTGCGGACGCGAGTGTACTCGAATGCGTATGTCGCGTGGTTACCCGCTATTAACTGTGTCCAGCACTTGCTACTAGTCCTAGTAGGTATCCTATAAATTACACGAATTATACTCTGTGGCGGTGGACGCGAGCATGTGATATATTGTGGAATGGCAAGCACGCCGCACGGCACGGCCGCGGTGTCAGCAGACGCAAAATTATACACCCAGCCGCGATGTTTGCGCTCAACATTACTAATGCCCGTATACATGATGCGTCGCTTTTTATTTGTGATTGTTATTTGTTAAATGATAGCCTTCTAGATCCCTAGAGAAGAATTGCACGAGCCTCAGCGTTATTTAGAGGGTGAAGCCGTCGGCCGACGTTTGTTTCGATGACAATCAGAATCTATCTGTGTCCGACGCGTTTGTTTTGTCATTTGTATGTTTGTAACTGCGGCTAGGACAACAGGTATCACGATATCAATTTACCGGGCCCTAGTAAATTTATTAACACCATAAACAATTATTTACATCAATGGTCATCATCTACTATTGCAGGAGGTGCTTTTTTTGAATCGTTGCGAATTAAACGACGACGAATCGATACGGTTATTAAAGATATCAATAAATTCAGCGGATGACAACATAATTATAATGAAGGCCAACTAAAACGTCTGAATAATCAAAGAGGCCGATAACGTCGGAGGTTCTCTTCTTCCATTAAGTGTAAAGCTGCGTAATCCAATTAAATTGTACACTTAAAATTATATTACATGTTCCATCAGGACTGTCACGCGAGAATATCAGTTGGATTTCTATTTTAGTTGATATATAGCTTTTTATTGAACTAACGGTAAGAGAGAATAACTTCATTCTTATTTATTCATTGAAAATAATAAAAAAGAACGAAATACTTCTAAATAATTGTATACATATCTATATATAAAGCAATGATATCGGAAATCGATGGTACATATTTAAATATGTAAAACTGTTAAACTTAATATGTTCTCCTACAGCATAAAATAATGTATGAAAAATTAACCACATATTTAAACGTACTGTAAAATTCTATGTTAATTTGAAGCGTCCGTTATTCACTTACGTTGTAAAACCTCAACATGATTATATCAGTTGACGTATAATTATGCGCGTGTAAAAATGTGTGAGACAATAAATAATCTAAAGTGGCATTTCGTTGTTAACCAATGGATCTTTATACTGTTTGTGATGTTTGATTGTAAAGCTCTGACGTTTCTTCAATGTGCACACGTGGACAATTTATAGAATTACAAGTGAACGGTTTTAGCGAGGCGTAGTCTACCATCACACCCCTTTTAAATATTAGAAACAGTGAGCTACATTCACAAAAGAGCTAGGATTAGGAAATTGATGTTTAGACGGATTGATCATGTGGAAAGAATTAATGATAGTCAATGGCAGGGTCTGAAGAGGCGACCTATGCGTTTATACTCGTACTTCAATCAAATCGGAGACATCCTAAGTGAAGCCGGGTCAAAAGTTCCTTTAACACCTCTTCTGTGTATAACTATTTTAATAAATGTAGAAGATATGAAATAAGTCCGCCTGGACCGTAGCTACTGGAAATCCTTGGTCTCTACCTAACCACGTGGGAAATAGGCATGGCAATACGTACGTACTTATGTATAAAAACAATATTCATTGACAATATCATATGTGCCGCCCTCTACC
>DVPG01000036.1:0-14616 GCA_018239085.1 Yanguna spatiosa spatiosa
GTGAGTCTATTGCCATACACCGCGCACAAATTCCTACTCAGATCCAGTACTAGAAATTGTTAACTAGAAATTCTAGTTAGATAATCTAATAGTACTGGATCTGGGATTTGAACCCAGAACCTCTTGATCAGCAGTCCCGCTCATAACCGTTCGACCAACGAGGCAGTCGTTTAATTCCGAATCTTCCATAATTTGTATAAATTTCACTATTCAAGCGAAGCTGAGGGGTAATTAAATAGATTGTTCGTGTTTTAGCTGAGATATTACTGTCTAGCACTGATTCTATTTCAAATATCATAATCCTCAGTATCAGTCCTTTTCACAATTCTACTATTGGACACAGGTCTTGTATCATATGCGAAGATCGAACGCTATAGGGTACTATATAAACCAAGTGCAATTGGCACATCTCACAAACTTTAGAAAACAATACCAAAACGAAATTGTTCAATAAAGTAACACGAACTTCTCATGTCAACCAACTGCATTTGTCGATTGAGTAAAATTTACACATGCGAAAAAGGAAGTCGAAATAAAATTGAACACTTTTAGATATATTGACACAAGATGTCGTTTCGCGGTATGAAACATTCTGCACGGTAAGATCTCGTCGCGTGCCAACTTGCAATATACGAATATATACAGACATAAAAATATGTCTGTAACAAGAAAAATACGTACAACGCATTTCAAAATAGTCTCGTTTCTTTTTGAGAGACATGACTTCCAATGGACATACGAGTAGGTACGTGACAGAACTAACCACTAGCCATGTTCAATGTTTCTATGTTAATGGCTATATCTAACTCGAACACTTAGTATTAAATTTAATTGACGCCTTATATTGCCACTGCACTGTTATGCTATAATGCTGCGTGTGATGCCTTTAATACGCCATAATAAAAAACAATATATTTATAGAAATATTTCCTAATTTTTCTCCGTGGTTAGCTCTAATGAACGCATATGTTTACCATAAGTTTCTTACTCAATGGGTAAGTAAATTAAATAAAATTTAACGGTATTTATTCAATAATGGGACGTAAACGTATCTGGTGAAACGTAAGAATGTACTACACTCCTCTGCCTACCTCTTCGGGAACAACATGCGTGATGTCACATTTCTAACGGTAGGTATGTTTGGTTTGTGCATAAAATTGACAAAATACTTCTCATATGTTTATGATTAGTTTGTTATTCGATGGGTAGATAATTTTTTAAATAATATTTAACGGTATATTTGGTTCATAAGTAAATTTGTTAAAATGATTATTTTCTAGAAGTATGAACCCACAGATAATCAGCAGTGAGATACTTCTGACAATCCAATTATTCTTCTTATGAAATGATATTGCCATATCCTGTGAAATGGAAGGACGCTTGTTCCCGCGGACAACAAAAAAGCGAGTACACATTAAAAAAATTCTCTCAACAATCCGGTTCCTCGAAACGGATATGAAAAATTAAAGGAGCGGAAAGAACTTTAACTTGCAAAGTTGTCCGATGTCAGAGTTCATTAAGATCATATTAAAAGCGACAAACTCTACACAGGCTCGTCGGTATTCTTCCGTCGGTAGACGATATAAAATTTCCATAAACACAAAGCAGCAATATACTATGTTATATTTTGTTCGAGCGGAGTCTTTTGCATAGAAATCTGAGGAGATTGGCTTTGTTCGGACGCACAAACAAGCAGAACTCGCATTCAAAGGCGCTTACTTTTCTTTTAGACGGGAAGACATTGGATTGGACGAGCAGAATTTTCTTTTCGTATCAAGCTCTTCATGAAGGATTTAACTGGAGCAATGTTTATAAAGAAACCGTTCGTTCTCAACATTTCATAAGCTACACTCATTGTATAATTTACTAGTAAACGAACGAGGATTCTCCTGTGGATTTTATAAAAATAGAACGTGGAGGAAAGTGGAGGAAAATAAACCAAAAATATTAGTTTCCTATTGCTTATTCGGCTAAGTATAAAAGAAGAAACTATTGTAATATTGTTTAATAATACGAAATATAGTGAACTAATCATATACAGAATATGAATGGCGTAAGCGGCAATCATTCCACTGCTGGACAATGGATTAGCGCCTTTTTAAAAAAACCGCCAATCCAGATTGAAGAAACGTGGTGGAGTATGCTACAGGCTAAAGAAACTTCAAGCCAAAGACCCGAAATAAACAGATTTGGTACGTTGTATAACGTAACATCACGCCTGTAATGACCGAAGAGTTAGGCAAAGGAGTATTATATACTCCCAAGTTTCACCATTTACATTTAGGTTCCATCATGGAATAGGGGATAAGCCTATTGCCATACACTGGGTTCATATCCAGACTCCCAGCCATTTCTAGACATTCTAAGTTAAAAAAATCCAACAGCACCCGACCCGAGATTCGAACCCAGAACCTCTAGATCACTAGTCGCACTTTCAACCAACGAGGCAGTGTCGACGAATGAGGCAAATAAATCATCGTTTCAATGAAACCGACATAGTTTCAATCACTAACGTTTCACTATTGTTTACAATTGTATGTGTAAAATTAGTAACCACTACTTACGAGTAGTATCATCATATTTATAGCACATTCGTATTATGTTATTTTAATTACACGTAAGATATTTTTGACTGTTCGGTATTTTAGGAAAAAAGATAACATACCTACACATATTGATTGTGGAATAAAAATTAACAAGAAAGATCCAGTTCTTCTTTTAAAACAGTATCATAGTGTAAATTTGGCTAACGCTACTTAATTCCAAATAAATTTTAAAAAGAAGAACAAAATTATATTAGTGATACATATAAAACTAAGATTTTTTTTCAGGTCTTCAGTATCGAGCACTTGGTATTATATGAAGGAAAATGCCGGTCTATATATATAAAACATAAATGGTCATAAAAATATAAAAAGAAACATGCATTTTAAAAATCGTATTTGAATTACAAAATGTAAAATTGTTTCGCCAAATTTTCAGTCCAAAATACAATTTCCGCTACGTTATTTTGAAACGTGAAAACAGATGTGCTGTGGTTGAAACTCTCTTATATTATTAACATATTTAAATTGTTTCTACTCGTGTAAAATACGTCGAGTAGTGTCCGGACTTAGCTAGGCTAAGTCCGGACGACTAGGGTCCGTGCTCGTTATGTCAAAACTCGTCAACTCTGCGCGCACAACTGGGAAATAACCGGGCAAATATTGCACGGTGGCATCATGGTTTCGAGTTATTAGTATTCATTAGCATCACTATTGAGCTAATCGAAGAATATTTAATTGTTATAATATTCGTCGTCATTGGTCGTGTTGGTTGCAAGCACGACTGCCGATCGAGAGGTCCTGGGTTCGATTCCGGGTCGGGTACTATTAGATTTTTCTAATTTAGATTTTCTAATAGTGGCTCGGAGTCTGGGTTTGTGACCGATATATGGCAATAGGCTCACCACCTACTCCATAATGGGACCTAAACGTAACTGGTGAGACGTGGGAGTGTAGTACTACACTCCTCTGCCTACCTCTCCGGGGATCACAGGCGTGATGTTACGTCCTCATAATGTTTTCATCTTCTGTTATAGTAAGCTAACAATCAAAAATGAAATATAATCTTGTATTCTCACATCACTTTGCAGGTAGAAGGTACGTGCCAGGATTTATATCCCGGGGCTCCCAAAGCTGACACTGATTCACGAACTCGAATAAGGAGATGGTTACGTCAAAATACTAAAACTAAAACGATGCTTCACGAGGCTGCTTGATTTTTTAGGGTTCTATACGAAAAAAATAAAACGGTACCCTTATAGCAGTCACAGCCAATTTGCTCCGAAACTACTTCACTAAATGAGTTAAAAGGTACTCATATGCTTTTCCGTGACCCAAAAATGAACGTATAACGGAAACAACAAAATTTTAGATTTAATAAGGGAATGATTTTTGGGGGCCGAAATAAAAAATATAAAAAAAGGTATGCAAACTGTATCGTATGGCATATCAAATAAAAGGGCTTGGTGTACGGATCCCAAAAGTATTTTTGTTATGGTTCTACGATAGATAATTTTAAAGTTATGCAAGAAAGAAAACAAAAGTTGAACACTCCTCCCCTCTTCTTATCCCCAATACTACTGAGTAGAATTTTGAAAAATATACAAAAAATTGTCCTTTATTTAAATATTACACGAAAACCTATCAGAAGTTTATGTTCTTAAAAAAACAGTAAATCCCTCGATATTGCAATGTTATGCGAACAAACTTACATTTTTATACTTCATTGGTAAACATATTTTCCGGTACATATTACGTATGGGATACCATGTTTTTCATTTACAGTGTTTTTGTAGACTTAAAACGCTCATTAATTTATATGCTAATGTGCGTCAAACACATGCCGCATTTGATAATCAACGTACGGAACCCTCTCCACACGAGTTGAAGTTGTACTTGACGGTATTTTTATTATATCATAGGCTAGGATAGGCGCTTGGCGGCAATCCCGCCTGATGGAAAATGCAGAGGCGGCCTAAGACAGAGAACACATGCCCACAATAAGCCTATTCACCCTTGCTTTAAAAAGTCCTAGGTTATTTTTATATTGTTGTAAATTGAATCAATGTTGTATGAAAAATATTTCGAATTAAATGCAACGTTTTTTCCCACATTATGTAATTGTATATTCGTGAAGATAGTCCTTCATATCATGTTTTATTCAAACATGTAACTGAATATTAATAAAATTATACTGTGTTCTTATGAGTACTGTAATAGTAATTTCATGCGTTTTAATAACTGCGGTATTGAATCTTTTAGTCTTTTTATCGTATTAAGTATGAATAAGAAATGTCCTAACATAAAATCACGCCTGTATTTCCCCGAAGGGGTAGACACAGGAGTGTAGTACTCTCACTTTGCACCAATTAAAATTTCATAAACATTTTTAATCTCATAGGCACTTTATAATGGATTTTTGCCGTACATATTTACTTATCAATATTTGCTACTAGTGCGAAAAACCATAAGTAGTTAATAAGTAGACATTTTATAAATATATTGTAGTAAGGTTGTCAAAATAAAACTAAAGCATAGAATTCCGAAGTAATCTTTTATTAAGGTCATATTGTATGCAATATTTTTATAATTATATAGTTACACAATATTTACTTAGCAACACAGAACATTTGTGAAACAATCAATTACTTAGTTATAACAGTAGTGTATTACTGTAATGATAGGCATATTTGAATCACTACATCAAAGGCAACATGGACCACTACAGATAAGTCCTATATACAGACATCGAGATGGCTGAAAGCGTCCCCAGACGCCAAACCACAATTTTCTTGAGCAATACGATCCACAATATCGTAAGCCATTAAAATATTTTGAGATGTCTCTCCGAATTGTTAATCTGTTCAAAATATTCTCATAAAATAGATACGAAATAGCGGGTACATGGAAATAGTTTTGTTAATCATATAAAGGAACCTACACGAGCAAGTATATATTCTTATGTATGTATGTATGTAGCTAATCAGCCGTTTCAAGTACACATATACAAATAGGTTTTGAACATGCACCAGAAAGCTACTGCAATTCACGGATTAATCTATTTGAAATTCCTGGCATAGCCTAGCATTTCTAGCATTAAAGTAATTTTAAGAAATGTTTTTTTCTTAACTATCACAGAGCTTTCCGTCAAGTTTTAATGAATTTAATTTTAACTTATATTTAGTTTATCTAAGTCTATTTGAACTTACGTTTAGCTTCACCTACCCTGGGTTTAGTTTTAATGAAATTTTGATCGATATATCAACCAATCGATTAATTAATTTAATGTTGATTGTCCTATTATAATAACCGATAAGGTAACATGCCAACTACTTGGTCACTAGTGACCAATACGGAAAAGTCGATCAAGTCAACTTTAGAGCTCACTTCATTAGCCTGCTTCAGTGCTGACAAGTGGACGAAGCCTAGATCGCCAATCGTCAGAAAAAACCCTGCACCAGAACTGATAAGATAGAAAATTTCTAATAGTGGACACTTATACTGACAGACATGGCCTTAACTGTCAAGATTGAGGGTACGCGGTACTCAAGTTACTTTAATTGCTCGAAAATTGCGTCATCTGGACCGGCTCCTAATCTAAAGGTGAGTGTACATAACGGTACGGACGCAGTACGACATTTCCTCGCTAGCTGACTCCTGGAACCATCGTAGAATTCGCTATTCGCAAATGTTTTCATTGGAAATAAACACACTTAAATTGCTGTTTATACCACGGTATAAAAATACCTTACACGTTTATTACTTGTATGAAAAAGAAGTAGACGTTCACGTAATACCGTCACACGACCCTCAAAAGATACAAATTGATTGAAACAACTTTTACGACCAGCAAAACATCGACCATTTAATCTACAGTTCCCAGAACCGAGACAAAGGAATTTGAGGTAGCATCAAAATTTTGTATCTTATTTTGCATCCAATATAACACCTCCGAATATGTGTTAGTAGTGACTCGTTAATTCAGGTTTTAGTTCATCGTTAACTTTGATTGCTCTCGTTCAGTATGGAAAGACCTTATAACGACACCATTCCTGTGAGGAGGACGGTCTAATCTATACACATAAACCCTAAAGTTAATCAGTAATAAATAGCTAGATTTAACTAAGTCTTCTTCGGATAATTGCACTTCTTCATGCAAACCATGCAGATCCATGTCGGTTCTTCTGTAGTCGTTGCCATTGTAGTTGTAGTTGTCGTAGTGGTAGTAGTAGGTTTCTTATGTGGTTTACAGAAGAAGTACGGATCCGGAAATATTGGATAGTCATCTATGATTTGTTCATGGGATGTAAATGGAAATTCATCCCAGTAGACGGGAGACGGACCTAAAAATATACATAACTTGTGTTAACGAGCATGAGCATAACTAAATGTTTTTAATATACAAATTCCTCATAGTTGAGACGATGATGAGATATTTCTACTGCATATTTTGTAATATTACTATTTAATCACTTATTTATTCACCGGCTTGCATTAGTGACGACCACATGTTTCTCAATTTTACTGATCACTAAAAGATCAGAACGATGATCTACGCCACTATATGTATGTCATTGCATGTTTTTTCTCATATCGTTTCTTCAGTGTTATTTATAAGAACATTGTTTTAGTGTCATTAACCCTAGCTTTCGCCCCTTTTCTATTTTGCTTCCAAATTATATTAACTTACCAATATCGCGTCGTCTTCTCGGCGAGCAGTACAAAGGGCAGACCTTAATGCAGAATAATACGGGCTCTGGCTGTTCTGGAATTTAATTAATTGATTGTTAAAGTCAGGAAAATTTCAAAGGACCGTGTAATTTAAAGATAACCATATTGCAACACCAATTGCCCAGTCAAATGGACTTAATAGCACTGTTCTTCCATCTTTCTACCTCCTTCCATCTATTATCTAGATTCTTCGTCTTTCTACATTACCTTCATGATATTTCTGTCTAAATCAAGAAATTTTGCTTGCTCAGACCAAAATGATGTTAAATAGGACCTCAAGTTTTTATTACTAGTACACTGCCGTGTCATAATGATTGGGATTTAAAAATTTTTGATGATATGTTAGTGCGGACAAGGGGATTTGTAGAATAGGTATAGGTATGATCTCAAGTGACTGTGTCGTTGGTCGTGTGGTTGCAAGCACGACTTCTGATCGCGAAATTATGGGTTCAATTCCAGGGTCGAGTACTATTGGATTATTCTCACTAACATTTTCTTGGTGAAATTTCTAGCATTGGCTCCGAGTTTGGATTTGTGCCCGGGGTATAGCAATATGCTCACCACGATGGGACATAAACATTACTAGTGAAACGTGGGAATGTACTACACTCCTCTGTCTACCTCTTCGGAGATTATAGACGTGATGTTACATTTCCTTAAGTAGTAGGTACTTTTCCACCTGATATGACTCCAAGACAGTAAGCAACAGCAGTAAATGTAAATAAGCTAAAAATCGACCTAATTTAAAAACTATCTGGTTAATTTTATCTAAAACGTTCAACGCTTCATTGATATTTAATTCTCACATCATAATATGATAAAACTTATTATATGCACAGTAAGCAAAAGACCTTATTAATTAAGAGAAAAATCATTAGTGATATCCATATTTAATAGTCACTCTACTTCCATACTTTATACATAATTCTGTTTAATCAACAGTACGTTTTGATAAACAGAACAAAGAGCATTACAAAAACATGTACCGTTTTTGACATTACCCGAGCACTGAAATAAACTTTTATATGCAAATTCCGAAACTCATTAATACCCGTCATATCTCGGCGGCACCATATGCATGTGAAATACAATCAATCAAACTGAATTCCTCATAATATGCACGTAACCTAGATTTAAAATTATTATTATGTAGAATGAATTCTAGGTTAATATGTAACTATATAGCAAAACATTTCTATAAATTGTTATACGTGAATACTTGACCATATCCATAAAACACGTAACTTTATTTTTGTTATTTCTTACCCGAAAAGGGTATTACTTGTGAAAAAAGTAAAAAAAAAGTAACATCGCGCTTGTAATCTCTGAAGAGATTGTACGGCCCATTGTGGAATAGGTGGTAAGTCTATTGCCTTGCACCCTGCTCAAATCCAGACCCTGAGCGTTTACTAAAAATATCAATTTAAAGTGATTGCGATTTTTCGTGATGCCTACCGGCACTTGGTCTGCATAGTAGACTATGGTTTTAACCCGTCTAAGAGGAGACTTGTATCCAACAGTGAAATGAGAAAAGTCTTGTTGGTGATGATAATTCAAAACAGAAATATATAACATAATTAAACTATGTAATATGTGCTATCATTGAGCCTTTAAAGTTGTTAGCAGATATATCATTAAAATAAACGTATAAAACACGGTTTACAATTATTGTTTTATAGTAAAAAATGGGTGAAAAAAATATTACTTAACAGAATTAGCACCTTGTAGAAACATTAAAGTGAAATTTCAACTACGGCTTTGAGGTAAAAATAAACATTGATAATGTCACGTAGACCGTAAAGTAAAGTAAAGTAAATAGACCGTTACTTAACTTTCCTAGTTAAGTAATACAAATTTGGTCATTGACGTACCTCCAAAAAGAAAGAATGCCCCCGCAATTGAGTTCATTAAAAAAATTATACAAGCACAATAACTCAAATCCATGTTTTCCAAAATTTTTCGTATAAAGCACAGAAATTTTACCGCGAACGCGCCACCTTTCACCACGGAATAGAAACAACTTTTCTTCAATATACACAGCGAACTTTATACACATGTACTTGCAAAGTAACGCTATTACGTATCTTGTTGGACATTACGTTACGAAATTAAACAGAATAAAATATTAAACGACTTAAACAACGTAACGTCACGCCTGTAACCCCCCAACAGGTATGCAGAGGAGTGTAATGCACTCTCGCGATACACCAGTTATGTTTACGTCTGATCATGGAATAGGGGCGAGCGTATTGCCACACACCGGGCACAAATCTAGTTTCCGAGCTAGTAGTAGGCCCAATTAATAAGGTTTAAAAATTCCCAGTTACAGTCAATGTATCGGGATTTCATTGTAATTATCACTAGTAGAAATTTCTTAGTTATTCAGGGCCCACTTAACCACGTTTCACTTTACATGCTATAAAAAAATATTATCATTAATATTACCAGTTTTAAATGATCGAATTCGTATATGACACGTAATTATTCTGTGGATAGTAAAACTAGGAAATATTGGTCGTAATTTAAACAGCTACATTTTGCGGAATATATTAAAATGTGGTGAAGGCTGCTAGAAAGTTAGACAACATGTCGAATATTGAGTGATTTTTAACTGCCTAAACAAATAATAAATGTTCTCCGAAGCGCCAGAAAACGATACTCTAGTATATAATGTTGTAAATATTATGTACCTATATGTACATATATTCTTATATTAGGAGTAGAAGCATTGATAGCTTGACGGTTCAAAATACAGCCTGCTACTCCGAATTTCAAGTTCAAGTCAAACGCGCTCCTCTTTATCTTTACGAAATTGTGTTTTTTAAGAATTAATATCATTTCCTGTATCGGTACAGAAAACTCGCAAGGAAACGTTAGAGACCGTCATGAGATGTTCTAAGGTGTGTTAAATCTGTTAACCTTTAATGGGTTAACGTGACAGACTACGGAATGAAATATTGGAACAATCATGAGTTAGATGAGAATGGTGATACCATATCATCATTCATCATCAACCTATTTTATTTAACATATAAGAAAGATCACCATAATAAGTAAGAAAAAATTATATTTCAAGGATTAATTCTTTCAATTTCCAACTTTTGTAATAAAACAAAAATAAATCGCATTGTAAAAAGCCAGTCACTTAACAAAATAATACACTACGACGAAAACTGTCACAAAAAAATTATTGAGTTTCGTTGTGGTTCAGTACGAGGAAAATTCTGAAGTTTATTAGTAACAGGTATCACCATCACAAATCTGGGTAATTGCAAAAGTGTACGTTAAAACATGAACTCATATCCCTTGAGAACAGGTTCTAAATTTTAATCGACTTCTTATTCTCATAAGCAATATCACTTATTGGTTCAGTCGTAAAAAACTTTAACATCATATTTTATAAATTTAATACTGCGACATCTAACAATCGTAACAGTAAACCGTATCTCGCTCAAACCGGATTCAAATAGCGCTAACAAATATAGCTGAATATCGCCATCTAGCCGCAGAGTAAAGAAACGAGTAATGCATATAAAAAGTAACACAGTGCAAATGCAAAAACAGGTGATATTTACTTTAAACTAGAATCGAATTTAAAGTTCTAGATTTATATTATCCTTTATATATTTCAAATCTGCTATTTTATTTATAAATAACGTTACCATACTTTGAGATTCCATGTTCAACACGAATATGCCCCGTTCAAAAAGAAATTTTGTTTGAGGAAAAAATTAATTCCTTACGAACCGTATTCCATCAAATCACCAATTTCGTTATAACTCTACAGGTATTTAAAAATATAAGGTTTATAAAACCAGCTACTGGTTTGTTCCTATAGGTTTTTATTGATTTTAACATGTCATTGAAACTTCATTTAATATTCATGAAAAACAACCTTTTCAACGTTTTATTGTTGGAATCGAGTGCCAGGTCAGAAAGACAAGGTTTAAAACAGTATCTGTGACGCTGGTCAAGTATGGGTACGAAACTTCAAACATCTTCTAGAATATTATACAGAACTCTAAGGTGTAGGTACGTTTCCTCACAATATCTTCCTTCGCTGACATCGTGCTTGATAAAGTTTAATACAGGCCAGTAATAATACATAAGAACACTATATTATGTCCCCTGCACGAATCCAAAATGGAATTCCAAAATGAACAATCTTTTTTTAACGTAGAAGTTAAATATTTTATTGCATGTAAACAAGACGCCACGCGATATACTCAGAACCCACATGAGATATTGATTTTGTATCCCCGTTGTTACGGGTCCCGGATGATGTGTCAATTTATCTCGAGCCTCACTCTTCCGTTACGAAGCCCTTGGGTTTTAGTGTTCCGGGGTTTTCAGATATTCACTTACATTGAATATGTAAGAAGGTGCACAATATGCGTATAAGGGTATTCCAGGTCACGCGAAAGGTGAAATGAGTTAAGGGTAGCATGAATTATATGAATAAATACATTATAATTCATGTATGTGTATATTATATATGTCCGGAACGTATTCGGTCACAGAGACTATGGATTAACTATTGAGAGCTTCGTGTCTCTGTGTAATGAATTAGTGGATTTAAAGAAGGACTCTTTTCCAACCGAATCAAATTTAATCGAGAATAGTCACTGCGGCTCGCCTTAAGGACCGTCGTCTTATTTAACTAGTACAATTAACCTTTCATGTGGAGCCACTGTTTTACCAAACCATTTTATACGCTTACTGGATAGATAAACGTTTTCGACTTTGACCTTTCAACCTATTTGTCTTTCCTCGTGCCAAGACAAAATTGATCTGATTTTCCGCAGCCTTTTGTGTTTGTATTGTGAAGAAAAATAATTGGACATTTTGGCATTTTCCTTTAGATTTATGAGTGCGGCGACTTACATACATACATATATTTTTCTTGCAAGCGCAATATTCTATTAGCAAGTATGTAAGATTTTAAGCCCAATATCATACCTTACCGCCATACACCGAGCACAAATCCAGACTCCGATTAAAAATTTTAAATTATAAAAACCCTATAATACTTGGCCCGACCTGGGGATCGAACCCAGTACCACATGCTCATCCGTCCCGTTTGCAACCACTAGACCTTGGAGGCAGACAAATATATTTATTATGTGTATAATTATACCAATATACATGATGACGTAAATAACACTACATAGATATGTAATAACGCTAAAATTACAGCCGGCAGCCGTTCGACCAGTGCCAATAACCACTTAATTATTCAAAACGGTATCAGAATACTATGGATAACGCTTTGAAAATCCAGCGTAATTACACTGGTACGGGGATCAACATTTAATTACGAACAGATTTCAGTTCATCCGCCAACAGAAGATGAGTTTTCATTGGCTGACCAATCTGTTTACTTTCAATACTGAACAGATACGCATATATGGATAAGCTTCCCGAAATTATTTGGGTTGTGTTTAGTTGGGTTCTATCTTACGAAGTGGTAAATGAAACGTCAACATCCTGCCCATTCCGATTAACCAAATTTAATTGAAATATCATACGCACAATTTCCATATAAATTGTAGTGGCTCAAACATAAAACACACAACTACAAAAACAGATAGCCCAAAAAAGAGCAGGACCGAAGTAACGGTCAGAATGTACTGTATAATACCGGAAGCTATGCCTATATCGCTACCGTTCTACAAGTACGATTAAAGTCACACCTCTCCTAGTTACCAAGAGACGTCCGTTCGCAGTATGCCCATGATAATACATAAGAATACCAGTGTAATAGGCATACAGCGTTCACTTGATAAGAGATTGTCTGGCACATTTTACGACGGCCACATAAACAATACAGTTCTGTAATCCCTTCGCAGAAATTCAGCATGAGGTCTTACAAAGATCCTGTTCTACGTTTTCCAAGTAATTTCTCTTTTTAAATGTACATACATATATATGCCTTTTTTATAGTATATAGTTTTATAATAATACCTAAACTATTTCTTAAGTATCTCAATTTATGTAGCCTAGTTCATTTTTTTATCATTTTAATTCTGCTGATAATTGATTGATTAAGTTAGGTTAGGTTACATAAAAGAAAGACATGGAAGAGGGAACGATGTGTGATGTATCTAATTCTATGTTGTAAGGGAGCAGGAAGTAGCGTCAACGACTACGGAAGATTGGCTGTGGCAGAAAAGGCCTAAAGAAAGCCAGTACCAGAGACAAAATAAATCGGTTCCACCTTATGATACTGAATTGCTCAGAAGATCAATACCAGCTCCAGACAAGAATGTAGGAAGGAGGAGTTCTTCTCTCCTAGACGCAAGGTAGTCCATGCAGCAGAAACAGTGAGTTCGTGGAATTGACTAGGGTGGTCGGCGTGAGTGATATTGTAACAGAAACAGTACGGGCGCCAGTAAGTCTGCTGCAACCGTAAGACGCAATTAGCAGCTTTGAGAGACGTACAATATTACAAAAAGTATTGTCTGCATCCCCCACCAAATTTGCATTTTTCATTACTGTAATGTTCCGGAAAAAGTTGAGACATAGTCTGATCACTTAGCTCGGTCTAAGGAGTTATACTTATAGTATATCCGATTGGACCTTCTTCTCGTTATAAGTATATCTTCAGCCTCATCTGGGGGAAATGTGGTGTTCGATTCCAATCAAAGTGACAATCCTTCTCCAAACAAGGCGCCTCTGTAGGCAGACCTCGACTAAGAAAACGCAGAGGTACGGAGGCATCCACTGCCGAGTCGGCACCTTAATAGAAAGCGAATGCGTGCTCGTGGTTCAGGCAAGTTACGTAGCGACGATCCCTGTGAGATTCAAACCAGTTGACGTTCAGCATAATCCACCTTTAAAATAATACGCTAAAAACCATTAAGCCTAACAAGTGTCCATATGAATTCGTGAAGCGTCAATGTACCTGACTGCCAAAGCTTATTTTCTACAACCCGCACTGAAATATTACTGCAGTACAATTGGAAATTAAATTAGAAACTTCAATACGAAGCATAAATGAATTGCTAGTTTAACACACAAACAACTCCACAACTAAATCCACACAAAGATCACTAAAGTAGTGTAATGTATGTAACATTTCTCGACCCCGGATATCGAACATAAGCTCTATTAATCACAGACCCTTGTGGGCCCTTAAGCGTTGTCCTTTATCCGAACAATTATACCCCCAACGTTGTTCGATAAAGTTATTCAGCTACACTTCATTATGTACTTGTATTAATTTTGTTATTATACAAGGCAGATTTTTCTCTTTTTAACAACTGAAACGTAACTTCACGCCTGTAATCCCCGAAGAGGTAGGCAGAGGAATGCAGAACACTCCCACATTTCACCGGTTACG
>DVPG01000037.1:0-14468 GCA_018239085.1 Yanguna spatiosa spatiosa
CTGTCATTAATTTGAAGTAACTAATTATAAGTTTCGTTAATAGTAACGTAAATGAATTAATTATTTGTTGTAAACACTAACATTTACGTGTCCAATCGTATTTATAAATCAATTCTTAGTCAAAATGCCACCTTAGAATAAATATTCCAAGTGTTAAAAGCTTTAAGATGCAATCTAGTCTGTAGAGCTTCAACAGGGGGTCCATAACACTGAAAATGGATATGCACTCAGATTATATTGAACCAGTTACTCCTGGATTATCATACAACGGAGCTGCTTACTGGAAAGCCGAAGACAGTGGATATCATTCATTTACGCCGGGGTCGTTGGAAAATTCGCAAATTTCAAATGACAGTTCAAGCTTACAGAGGAAGATTTGTATCACTGGTCAAATTCATGTCGATTGTCGAAGCGTAACACCAGATATAAATTTTCGACCTAACAGTATATTTACTACATCATCTGGTATATTGCGAAGTTGCGAGAACTTTGTGGAATCGCCAGCAATACGACGCGGTCTTAAACGATCATATCAGGATAACGACAGTGAAAATATCTTCAGTCCATTTCCGACTCCTACGAGCGGTATCGCCGGGAGCCTACGTGAATTAAAGTTCAACGATGGAAACAAATTAAGCTCCAGCCTCACCTTCGGAGGTACAGGTCATCATGCCGAAGTTGCCTCAGACCTGTACTATCACAGTGACTATATTCACTCATCTTATCCAACCACACCTATAAAAAAGATATGCAGAAGTAGTTGTAAACTTAGCAGCTCCTTAAATTTACGGAAACCATCAAAAAAACTAAATTTTGTAATACATTCTTTGTCTTGTGATACACAAGCACTACAACCCATAGTGCAACCATTGAAGACCGATGTGATTCCTGTTCAGCCAAGCAAGTTTCGGCCTGATCAAAAAATTGATATAATCAAAATGTTATACCAGGATGCTAATGTCATGCCTCCAATTATGAAGATATTCACATATTTGTCAAACAAAGATATGTACAATTTTGGCTTGGTGAGTCCTCTGTGGCTGCGGGTGTGGGAGGATGTTAGCAAAATAAAGTCTATACAATTGGAGTACATGACATTTTTAAAGGAAAGGAAGGAAAATCAGGAGAATAAAAACATTGCACCTAAAAGTAACGAAAGCAATAAAATGAGACCTCTTGTGGACATTCACAACTTGTTAAATAACCAATCTCCAAAAAGTTCTCCTGTTAGCCCACCTGGCACTCCAAGAACAATAAAGTTTAAAAAATATGCAAAGGTAATGGAATAGATTTTCATTGTTAAGTTGTAGACAACCTTTAAAATGATTCACTGTGCTTTATATATTATAATCATATTACCACAAATAATTATGAATTAAAAAGTGATGTTATGTTTTTAGTCTGCTTCACTTGATGTCCGCATGCAGTTATCATGTGTGAGGTGCCTTCAGCCGGCCAAAGTAACAGAAGAGCCTTCTGGAGAAGAGTGGGTGGAGTGCACTAGCATGACCTGTTCTTATCAGTTCTGCAGATTTTGCAGGTGCGAAAGGCATCCAGGTAAGAATTGCTTTCAATATGATCTAAACGGACCCAGTCCATCGAAAAGAAAGAAAACTTTTTGTGCAGTGGGCACGAAAAAGAGCAGGAAGAACTTGCGAAGACTTTTATGATCCCTTAATGCTCATTAATTATAAAGACTATACCAGTGACATGTTTTAGGATATAATTTTCACATTCCATCTCCAAAGATGAAACTTACTTTAATATCTAGTGTGTACGTTATTTGAGATTAAACTAATTTGGGAACTCCCAGTGTCTGATATAGTGCCATTTTTTTAAATTAACAGTAAAACAATAGGCTAACAATACAACTAAATGTGTTGATTATTTGTGTAAAGAAGTTTCTAAGTCCCTGAGCTTTAACTACAGCAAAATGTGGAACAAAACATGTTTTAAACTATAATGTTGCATTATAAAATTGTGTCACATGACAGTTGGCACTTATTCTATTGCAAATATTAACCAGTCCTCCACGATACTGTGGGAGCGAGTACAGCATGCTGGTAGGACATTTTAAATTTTAATAGGCAGTGGGAAATACTAATATTATGTGGAACTGAAAATCTCCAGTATGTTACATATTTCATGTGCCATAATTTCATAAAGCCACTGTTTTATAAATTGAAATTTAAATCTTCACTTTTATCATTGATGCCTATCTCTTTGGGAACACAGTTGGGATGTAACAAGTTTTTTTACTATTCTATTTTGTGTTCTATCATGTAACCAGAGTGACTAGTATTGGAAAAACCTCATGTCTATATTGTTTTTTGATAATTCAGTAGTTCAAAACATAATGATTTAATGATTAAGGGTTTCCAAGATAGTTGTCTTTATACCACAATGATTGTGTATACTAAATGATCAAACCATGTCGGTAGTATTGTGATGCAGTTGCTAGCCTCAGTTATTTTGAGCTGTTCTTGATTGTTTGTGCGTCCAAAATTGCAGACACTTCTATAGTTAAAATCATGTTAAAATAATTTGTAACATACTCATTGTTCTTAATTTTCTATAAACCATTACAATTTTCTGGCTACTTTTTTATTTGCAGTTGTAGCTATGGTCTTTTTCAAGTTGAAATATGAAATAATAATTAGTTTTTAAATACATTCATTTTCCACTTATCATAAGGCTGAATCCACATAATAAAACAACTTTGATTTATTACCAGCACTCTAGGTAATTTTACACTATATTTTCATTTATTATTTTCTACTGAAATAATACAGAAAAACTACTGATAAACCAAATTGTATTTGAGCAGTTCTAATGGTAGATGAATCAGATTGAATCCCAGATGTAACCGCAGGGTGTGGGCACGAGGCTGGGATGACATTACAGTGAAGTGGATTTTAGTGTAATTTTTCCTGTTAGTATTTCTTGTAAAATGATATTTCCTCAAAGGCTATATTTGTCGTAAAGGCAAATGTTATCAGGACCTTTCTATTTTCCAAGGGTAAAAGGACGGTATCTTCTTTTTTACTATATTACAATGTTTTTCTAATGGGAAACAACTCATCAAAGATGTATTTTGTTATCTGCAGTAAATCCTTAGTTACAGATGGAACATGATCTATTTGGCACCATGGACAATCAAAATGGCAGCAATTGTATTATTATAAATTATATCTACTCTATTACAACTGTAGGCATTATTATTTATACATCACCAGTTGCATTTAATTGATTGTAGGTTTTAATTTTTACAATTCACATGTTTGACCCAATACTGTTTATGGACATTAATGACCATTATTTCATAGTCCTTAGGATCCATCAGCTAGTGTTTTATTACAATTTTATTTAAGGATTGTCATGAGGATAGGTTGGTAAAGAAATTTGTATGTTTACATTTTTTACTTGCAATTGCCATCTTTCTAAATACTCATATTAAAATTCTCTAGTCCCGCAATACAACAATTGATTTTTCAAATAATTCTGTTCATACATCATTAACATGTTTTTGAGGATAGTCAATTCCCCAATTGAATTTGAAAAAAGAAAAATAGATAATATTTGTAGGTTACGGAAGTCGCTGTGGGCGACTTTTTGCAGCGATACGGTGGCAAAACGAATGCGATACAGTTACGATGCTGTCGATGGTCGTTCGCCGAGTTGCTCGCCGTTGTAGTTGGTCGCTTCTGTCGCTCGTTGCACACGCGAGTACGGGCAGACGCTCCTGCCGCGACACAGTCGGCCGCTCACGTAACTCGCTGCCGTATCGCTACAAAAAATCGACGTGGGCGACCTCGTTTAGTGTTACTATTACACTGAAAATGGACATGGTAAAGTTGACGATGGTATTCATTATCTTTGATACAAATTTTTGTCTTGTCTTGGTAGTCTGCACAAATTCTACCTCAAAAAGTTTTTTTATGTAATTTTATACCTTTTTAAACTAAGCTTTTGATTTAGGACAGTATGAGTTTTAATATGCAATATTCTTTCATTGTAAATATTATACATACAGAGAGATGGGAGTAATCCTATATTGCTCTCATTCTCTGCATTGTCACACATTTAAGGTATTTGCATTTAACATGTTTTAAAGGCATGTGGCATTCACAGTATTTTTCTACAAAAACAGTGAAAACTTAATGAATGTTGTTATATGTATCAGTGTAAAATAGTGTGGGGCGTCAGAGACATGCCTAATTAAAGCTCTGATGACTGCTGCTTTTATCACATACCATTATACTTTGGAGTAAAAAAGTAGCATAAATGGATAAAAAAATGAAAGAGGTGTTATTGTGTATTTAAATCCGATTTATTATAATATCAAAATACTTGCGTACCAGTATTGTGCACACAATAAATTGTGGAGTATTCCCCGACGTTGGGAACATCGTTAACTCATAACCATTAATGTAATACTGAATTATAAGTATTTTAAATTGCATTATTTTGATATCCTGTATTGAAGTTAATGGTTCCAAATTGTTGGTAAGCACTCTGTAATGACAAGAAAGAAAGAACAGAGAATTACTGTGGAGTTTTATCTAAGTTATTGCTTTGAACATTTCAGTTTTTATGTTTAATGAATATGTAATAATTATGTTTATAAATTAAAGTAAAAGTTCAGATATTCAATTTCAATTATTTATTTGTAAATATATCATTTTAAATTGAATTTTCTTGATGCCATAGAAGGCCAATTAATTTTTTAATTGTAATTGTGTTTTAATTAGAATTAGGCTTTTGTAGGTTGTTTGATTTTTAGTCAGTTTTGCTTAAACCAACTGGGTGCATCTATACTGAAACTGAAGAATAGCGTTTCTGAGCAAATCTATTTTTATGCTAAGGGAATAAAAGGAAAATGAACCCTCGAATATTAATTATGAATGAAGTTATCAAAAAAGTGGTCGTATTATTGTTGTTCCCTTTGCACTAAGCAGGTGGTTGAAGTGAAATTGATTAAACTGTCGTTACAATTCGCTCAGGATGCTGCGACAAAAAGGCAAAGCTCTCTATTCTTTTTTGTAATAAGTTTATATCTTCTGTTTCTATCGCTGGTTGAATCTTTCAATGAGGACCATAATAAAAGACTTAAAAAAAGATGAAAAGTTTTAATTTTACACATTTACAAATTATATTTACAAAACACTTATTATTATTATATAACAACAAAATTACAATTGGCCACCCCTAACACCAGTATTCTTTGTTCATTTCACAACACTGATGTTAATTGTTCTGCATACAGTATGTCATATCGTTATAAATAATCTCGGTGAACATATAATTACATCCCGAATATATTTACAATCAACAGTTGAATAACATTTATTGTATTGTAATTTCTTGAAAAAATTATACTAGAGGTTGTAGCTTGTATGAGTAATGATTGTTCCGCTGACGACAGAGAACACTGTTGCTGTATATGACACATCTGGGTTAGTTCATCTCCGAGCTCAGCCGAGACCCATCACAAACTTTGGTATTGAATAAGCCACTTGAGGTATTTGCATTAGCATGGACATCCTGAAACAGTTGAACAGAATATTAATATTACAATGACTGAGAGACATGACAGAACATAGTGTCATCATACAATAATTAAGTTGGTAAACATTTAAATAATATTATTTACTAGAAACACTCAAGTCTGTTTACAAGAAGAAATAAATTCAGTAACATATATAACACAATTTTTTTTCAATATAATATATGTTCTCAACTACTAATATCTACTTTAAGACAATATCCACTACCTTACATTGACCATTCACTTTAAAATGACTAATTCATGGGACAAGCGTAAACAAAAGTAACGATTGGCTTTTTGCAACGACTGTAGCAGAGTATGATGCCACAACATTGCCTCGTTAATTATGGCATATTCCATTAGGTTCCCAGTATTTATTTGCTTTTGGTCCATATGGATATTGGTTATGGAAATATGCCAGTATATATGAAACTAATTTGATATGCTATTCCATATAAAATCCTATTCGATTCGATATTGTTTTATTGAATGACTTTGTACAATATATACAAAAATTGCGCCTGTTACTCGTAGCTAGTATTAGATATGAAGTACACTGTAGTGTGATAAAACTATTTCTAGTTTACCATTATGAAAAGATTTTCTACTAATTCGTATTATTAAAATTATGAGACAATTATTATTTCTCTGGAGCCAATATCCATGCTTAACCTAAGATTTTTTTCCTAGTGTACTCTATACCTACTCTATCCTACCTATAATTTTGTAAGAGTAATTCAAAAATACAACATGTCCTAGTTCTAAACGTATACTAACATCCTTAAGATGTTAGTAACTCATGTAGATATTTACAGATAAAGTAATGTACAATTGTCACCTCGGTTCCCGAAGATCTCCCGAGAGAAGCTATAAGTTATTCCGCCACCAATTATACTTGCACTACATTCGGGGCATTACTTCTGTCAACATAAAACAACCATGTAAGCGATTAACAGTATTAGGAAGGTAAAGATGAATTTACTTGGCAAACAACAAGGAGGGACTCCGACCCAAGCATGGAGGTCGCTAGGATTATCCTCAGGGAGGTGCATCTACACACTAACCTATTAATTGACGAAATATAGTGCACACATAAAATAGTAAGTAGCTCCAATTAGACATTTATATGATGTGAATTATTAAGATAATGTGACATTAAGATCGCGTAAGTATTGAAGTGTGTTACGCCATGAGAGCGCCGCGGAGACTTGGCGCCCAAGCTTGCGAGCTCATGCTGTTGTACTGTTTGCACTCGAACAACATTGTGTACAATAAGGATGCAATAAAATAGTCCCACTCGTGTAGTAGTTAGTGAACCTGCCTGTTACGCCGGGAGTCGTGGGTTCGATTCCCACCCAGTATAAATATTTGTCAAATGAGCACAAGTATGTATCTGTTTTTTGTCTCCCAAGATGCGACTAGCCGTGACCCACAGTTTCGCAGATAGATAAAATTTATTGTACTTCAGCACAGACGATATTTTAGTGACATGGGTGCATGAAAGAAGCCTCCGCGAGCGGCGAATATGTATGATTAAAACGTAACATAAACGTTTGTAACGTACGATTAAGTACGAACACACACTGCCCGGCGCACCCTGGACATTGCGACTAATCCTTTCACCACGATGGCTGATCACTCATGATCAGCCATCGACTCGCAAAGAAGAAGAGTTAGCTGGAAACGAGTCTTCATGTAATTGGAAGAGATCTATAGCTTACCCTTCTAAAGGAGAGATGAGAATGAATATATTTTGAATACTAGTATGTCTAACGAAGCACAAAAATACTAATTTACTACTAACAGCCACGCATGCAAGAGCAACGCACCCTTAAATTTTACTTTGACTTATTTTGGAAAAAAAACTTTTCTTTTACAATTTTCAGAGTTATTTAATATTGTTTTATAATAATGACGAAACTTTATCCGCGTGTTACAAACGCTTCCTAAAAACACATTGTAATTTTCGATGAAAAAACAGGATTTAAAAGTGCACAAATCGACGTGAGAAGGACAAAATACTTTTGTACAATTAAAATAACACCAGACAATTGTGAGTTGGGATCTCTTAGCTAGTGTTCCGTATACGACTAAAATATTTGCGAGTAACGTCGTAAGTACGTAAAAAGTAACGTCACGCCTGTAATCCCGAAAAGGTAGGCAGAGGAGTAACGGCGTACTACATATAATACAATTTCCTGTTCAAATATAATAATTAATAACAATCGCAATCGTGAGGAGCTACAAGGGGTGACTCTTAGAATATTCTAGAAATCATTATTAGAACTATTCAACTCCAGTTAATTTCGAAAGTTGAAATGTTATAACGGATTGGAATAGGAGAAGTCAGAACTTCAATTTAATTATGCATCTCACAGCTTTCTTTCGTTGAACATATCCAACAAAGATTTGAAATAAAATTTTGTGCCTATATAAAAATCTCTAAAATTAACGCTATAATTCTCTCCGACCCTCCCTTTGATCATTCCACTACTGGACACGGGTCTCTTCTCAGAATGAGAGGGTTAAGGCCTTAGTCTATTTATCTACGCTATCATTAGAATAGAATATATTTACATATGAGACAGATAGACCTTAAAATAATTACTACATTAAATAAAAAATTGCAAGCGCGACTGCCGATCGAGAGGTCCTGGGTTCGATTCCCGGGTGGAGTACTATTAGATTTTTCTAATTTAGATTTTCTAGTAGTGGTTCGGAGTCTGGGTTTGTGCCCGATATAAGGCAATAGGCTCACCACCTACTCCATAATGGGACCTAAACGTAACTGGTGAAACGTGGGAGTCTAATACTACACTCCTTTGCCTACCTCTTCGGGGATTACAGGCGTGATGTTACGTCACGCTTTATGATTATTTTTGTTATATCGTCACGCCAGGTCCGATACGGGGTAGGCAGAGAGCATTGGGAACTAAATATTTCTTGCTTTTGCAAATGTAACGTGCTTCTTCTGCATTCATCACTTTCTTCATAGACACACGTTTCGAACACTTCTGACTCCCCCATCAGCCAGTATCTGTCCTATCTGATCAAGACAGGTAACCAGGGCCGTATTTGGAAGTCTGGAGGTCCTGGAGCAACGAAGGACTGGAAGCCCCTAATTATTAAGTATTTTCCAAATAAAAGAACTATTTTTTTTTCTGTCAACGCTTTCAAAAATTAATTGTCAGCAAATAAAATTATTTCAACAAAGAATGTAGTAATTTTATAAAGTCAAATATATTTTTTTTAAACAAAATTATCGCGTTAACAAATGGAACTTTACGGGCTTTTTTCGACGATAAGT
Source organism: Yanguna spatiosa spatiosa (assembly GCA_018239085.1). Taxonomy (NCBI): domain Eukaryota; kingdom Metazoa; phylum Arthropoda; class Insecta; order Lepidoptera; family Hesperiidae; genus Yanguna; species Yanguna spatiosa. Next base: position 8,856 of record DVPG01000037.1, read on the forward strand.
CGTTGATGATTTCGCAGAACTTAATGTGGGAGCCCCTCTCCGGTGAAGGCCCCCGGGCTGTAGCCCCGCCTGCCCTTCCCTAAATCCGGCCCTGAATCTGCGCACTCCACGCACGCAACGTAGTTATCACTACACAGACCGAGTTATTTTACGCAACTTTTATCTTCAATGATTATATTGTTAATATTTAATGGATTAAAAGAGGGTATTTTTTGTTTTTTACTTTAAAAGTAAGAAAACAGGATTTTGCAATATTGATTGTTAATAATAACCGGTGAAACGTGGGAGTGTCTGCATTCCTCTGCCTACCTCTTCGGGGATTACCGGCGTGAAGTTACGTTTTAATTGTTAATATACTGGTACCAAAAAAAGAAAGTAATTAAATTTTCTTGGGCCTTAACGATTACCTCGTGTATTATTGATCCAAAGTAGAACAGGTACGTGTTTTCCGCGTACAGACTCATAACCATGTAATCCTATCTGGTGTATATTATTTACGTAGATTAAAAAAGCAATGGCCCTAACACATATCCTTGCGGAATACCGCATAATACTGCGATAGGTTTGCTTTGGATTTCATCAATTGTGACAACTTGGGATCAGTTTGTCAAATAAGATCGGAACATTTCAAGTGCAGTGCCATGAATTTCGACACACTTAAATTTTAAAAAAAGTAGATTATGGCTGACAGTGTTAAAGGCGATTTTTAAATCGATATCAATACCAATTCTTATCACCTGACTTATAAAGTGAATTTAGCTAAAAGCGCGTCCTACTGTCATTCAAATTGTCATAATAACATTATGTATTGTTGTTGCGTGGACCGAGGCCGCTACTGAAGTGAGTGCTACTGCCACGTCTGTTTCGCCTTTGTATACTATGATTTATGATCATAATACGCTTACGGTATATTAAAATGAAAGGAGCTTTAGTTGCCATTATTCGGCCTTTTCCTCACTATTTCTTGAACAAAACGTACTTTATTATTTCTATTTATTTCCTGATAATAACAACGCTCTCTAGGGTAAGTAGATTTGTTATGAGGAAGCGTAACTTTTTTATAAGAATATAATTTTTAAATATAGCGAGGCTTCCACAGTTCGTTGGGAGCTTACCTGCTAAATTCGTTTGAAGTTTATTATTAGATTAGGTAGTTTTAGATCCAGAAACAAAAGAAATACTTGTGCTGGTCCCACAAATATTTTCCTAGGTGTCAATGGAATCCGTAACCCCTAGCTCATCAACCATTGAACCAACAGATCAAAATACTCGGAAAAGATTACTTACAGTGTCGAGATATAGTACAACTGTTATCAAAGCTATAGAAACGTGAATGAAGGAAAAAAACAAAAGGTGTGTTTTGAAACTTCACACCGCGCCGACCTCCGCGTCCGCCGCACACAATAGTTTTTCTTTTGCTAATTATTTTTAATTACACGCAGAAGTATGCCGTATTTTCGGTCAAGAACGATCTTCGGCTTGAAACTGTCGCTATCATACACTGACCTTCTCGTATGTGGTGTCCCATAAATGCATTCAGACCATGCCTGTAAACTTAATTGACAGTTCAAATTGTCGGACTTTCACACGGTAAATGTAAAAGAAAATTCTACCTTGCTCAATAAACAATTTAACGGTGATTATCATTGTGCAGGATTAAATGTATACGTGGTATTATGAAAATGAAATGCAAAACTTTATAAGTATATATCAAAATGTACCTATATATGTAGTTTGTTGTATGTGTCTGATGATTACAACACGGGCTCTTTTCGGGCCTGCTTTAGAAATTCAAAATCGGAAATTCAAAATTTAAAATATCGGTGTGTGGAGATGACCTAAAATAAAAATTATCTGACTGTGAGTGGAATGCAGTACCGTGTGGAAGTGTGGACTGATGTTAAAAGGCTGTATGACAAAAGGCTGATAAACATATGACAAAAGTTTTATCTTTTCACTTTTGCTTTGTTGTCATAACATTAACGTCAATCTTATCTCAGCAACGGTTAATTCGATTTTTGTCAAATGTTTTTCGATCATTTAGAATATTTATCATTGAAGTTATTCCTAATGTATTATAGTTTATAGTTTGACTTTTCTCTTACATCGTCGCTACGTGTTTAGTGTAACATCACAGGTCCATAGAGAACATAAATGATAATTAAAAAATAGTTATTCTGTTCCTCTTGATACTATGATTAGTGTTTGTTACATAAGTTATTGGTCGCGGTTTCATATTGAAACTTTTGTATAAGTTATTGTTATTAACTTATTACTTATGTATATAGATATGTTCTCCAGACACATCCGTAATCATAGTAATAAATAATAGTTACCGTAGCACAAACTGCGTCTAAATTGCAATAAGATGGCGACTCACCCTAAATTGGACTCAGACAGACGTGTGGTAGTTGCCTTGAGGCATTGTACATGTAGTCTTCTTGTATGTATTATTTTATTATATTCTGTATAAACGCTTCATTCCGTTTTCATTAATGTGTGCTTAACATAAAAGCTGGAACAGACGTTCTTTTCAATATTAAAACCTAAACCAACCTTTACCTATAAAGAAGGTCCACGATTGAACTGAAACGGCTTGATGACATTTCTATGAAGTATAAAAATTCCCACTGAAGTATTCTTGATTTACACATACACACACTCACACACACACCGAAGTAGGAACTAAACGCATCATCATTATCAGCCGCCCCATCAATTTATCATAAGCATTCATTTGTTCTAGTGCTATCGAACATTAGCAACATCCTTGACATCAAACGATGTTATGTACTGCTGGTACACGATTTTGACATTTATGTGTAAATAGATCTACAGGTCACATAATTTACAATATATCAATCTGTAAAGGTTGATTTTTGCGTGTCTTCAGACTCATGCAGTTTTGGTCATACAGTAATAAGTGTAGCTGTCTAAACAGTCAAAACAATTTCAATCATTTTTGATCGATAATAAGAAATAAAAATATGCATGTAATTTAAGACATTTAATATGTAACGTGTATTAAATAGTATAATAATAAATAGTCTAGCCATTTTTATACTCGTTTTAAATTGCTTTCTTTATTAAGAAACAACATAAAAAGCTTTTTTTAATACTTAATATAAATATAAAAATTTACTTAATACACAGTAATTAATAAATACTGTTTAAATTTTATGAAACGTCAAATAATAGCACTCGTCAGAAAATTTTATTGCAGTTAAATGATAATATGAAGGTGGAATTAGTCATTATTAGAATTAGGTTTGAGATTTAAGCTTTACAATAATTAGGAACATTAATATATTAAGATTTATCATCATGATCATATCAGCCTAAGTCCATCGCTGGATATATGCCTCCCCTAAGGGGTTTTTGTCCATAGTGCCCACGCTGGGTATGTGGATTGGGAATCACAGAGCATAGATTATATTGTGTTTGTTTGAGTAATATACATTTACATATTTATGGATATGTATAAATATGTTTATAAATATATAAATGCATCGAAATGGATGTGAATCCCATTAAATACATAAACGTAAAAGAAGGCCAAGTTCGTCACAAAAAGCTTGCAAGAAACATAGTCGGATAACGGCTTCGCTAATAAAAGAAAAGAGATCTAACTGGAGAACAAGTTATTTCAAATTTCCTTAAATCATTGCTCCTGTTATGCATATCGTTCTTTAAATGTTCACTCAATGTGCGTCTTGGCAAGTACCTACGTGACGATCCTAAGTACACAGCTGACCCTGCCAGCCTTACGGTGAAACGAACAACAGTCATTAATAGACATTAATTTTGAAACAAAAAGAAATGTCAGCGCAATGAAAATGCTATCACGTTCACAATCATTTGTCGAAGATAATTTGTGTGAGCGGCGCACCACGGTCCATCTGCCCGTCCGTCTGTCTCGTTACATAAAGATGAACCTTACTTTCAAAATAGAAAGGATACAATAATGTTACAGTCATCAATATTAATTGTGGTGCAAAGTGCAAGCGATGCGGCTAGCGAGCAACATGCGCTGTAAAGGTACAATTTCAGTTTTACCTTGTGCCATGTGGTAAACCAAATGTACCTACCTTATTAATTCTAATATAAGATTAAGATCTTATCTTTATTTTAAGGTACCAATACTTTATTATATTTACTTAGATACTGATATGTGCTTTATATTGCAATACACTAACTTTGTATTGACTTAGTTAAAAATGCAGGCTGTGGTGATCTCTAAGCTTTAAAGCAGCGTGGTAGAGGATGCTCTGAGCCAAATGCGGGAGAGACTCGCGACTACTAATAGGACGTAGAAAAGGTTGCAGTCAATTTCCAAATCATGTCTAAAGAAAATCAGTGTTGTGACTCGTTAATATATTTTGCATGATGAATGTCAAAGAAAATCAAATTTTTTCAATAAAATTCTATAAGTATTTTGAAATATAAAATGTACTCGTTTTTCAGAGTTTTCTCTTCGTGTCTTCTTTGTTCTTAGCGTCAACACGGCAGCGTCTTGTGACTGGGACCAAAACCAAAATGTAGCGTCGTGAGCGAGGGTCGATGTCTCTCGGCGACCATAAATTATGGTATTCGAGTGTCTTTCTTTCTATTATTGTGCCAAACGATGCCATTTGGCCCGCAATTTTTGTTGTATTCGCATTTGACGATGGCGTTCAGATCAATCAACATTCAATCTTATTATGATTGATATAAGAGTAACGGGATGTGTTTTTATGCGAAATATGGAAGTTGTACATAAGATTATCCGTTTGGTATAACGTATAGAATGACAATTTTTTTTCCATGCATATTGTACCTGGAGTAGTCTTTAATAAGCTTGGAAATGATGCTGGAAAAGAAATTACTCTCTGACGGATTATTTACATTAGATAACTTCCGGTGTGCGTGGATCTCATCTTCTCAAATCTTTAATCTGTTCTTCCACAATTTTGTTTGAATAGAGAAGTTTTTTCAAATAACTATATTGTTTATTTTTAATTTAAGCGACTGACATGTTGATCCAGTGATTAATACTTAGAATCGCTGAGTCTGCGATTGTGGGTTCGATTCTCATCCAGCACATATTATTTATTTAATAAGCAGGACAATGTTTTCTGTATTTGGGTGTACAATTTATTACAGAAGTATGTATTTTGAAATGTACATGTATGTATGTTTATCAGGTTTTGTAGATTTGTCTAGTTAAGTATCACAGGCTCTGTTGAGATTGGAATCAATGTGTGAGTTAATCCAACATATTATTATTATATGGTATATAACACTGGTGAACAAAAACATCACAAAGAGACCTTCACATCGGAGTTTTTCATTGTGTTCTTTAAGATGTGTGAAGTTTGTCAAACCACGCTTGGATAGCGTTGCAGACTGTAGGCTCAACCTTTTCTTTCGGGGAAATGACCCGTGTCCTACATTGGAACAGTGAAGGATTAATGACAATGATGATGAACACGGGTGACTGCCTAGTTCATCGTGTTGGTTGCAAGCGCGGCTGCCGACCGAGAGGTCCTGGGTTCGTTTCCCGGGTCGGGTATTATTAGATTTTTCTAATTTAGATTTTCTAGTAGTGGCTCGGAGTATGGATTTGTGCCCGAT
>DVPG01000038.1:0-14394 GCA_018239085.1 Yanguna spatiosa spatiosa
GCTCATCACACAAATATTTATTCTGGGTGGGAATCGAACCCACGACGCCGGCGCAACAGCCAGGTTCACTAACCATTGCGCCAACGGGCCAGTCAGTGTTTCCAGCTCTGAAATTTTACTATAATAAAATTGACACCGTGAAACGTGTGTTGGTAAAAGGGAACGTTTGTAGAGTTCTTTGATTAATACGCTGTTCGTACCTACGTCTTTAGTAATTCTGTCAACCAAAGTGGATATTCTCTATCAATATACTTACAATAACTGGGATCGACTGATTGACATACTCACTGGAATAAGTAAATACCTTATCAGTGATGCGAGTGAACGTGAAAATTTAACAATAATAAATTCAAAATTTTAATTCAATCAAGTTTACGTGCACTTATAGGAAATCTATTGTCACTTAAGTATCGATCTCCTGAAAATAATTATGGTAAATGAAAAATGTATGGTTAGACAAAAAAAAAGTAAAGAAAAATTAATAGAGCCCCCACGCCCCCCACCATATTTGCGGTCATGCCTATACGTAATGTTACTGTAATTTTACAAACTCACCGCAGTATATTACTTGACTAGGTCATATTCGGAGTATGACGCACGGATCTTAAAAAAAGTAAACGTTATTCTACAAAATCTACAAATTCTACAAAATCTACAATGCATTAGCGTCTTCGGCCTCATTAAATCGTTCAACGGTACATATTTAAATAAATACTAGTTTTTACCCGCGCGCATATACAAATGCTAGTATGGACTAGTATGGAAGTATGGATTATTCGGTAGGTATGTTGTAATTTTCTTGATGTCTTGTTGTAGCATTTTTGTATTATAAAGGAAAAGTAAATGTTACAGTACATTTAAAGTTAGACAATGGAGCTCAAAAATTAAGAGGTCGATAATAAGTAATAAAATCAATCGAAAGTCACACACGTGCATGTCACAGGCGAATAACAATGTTTTATACCTCATGATGTCTTTAGCACAGCGATATTAAGGAATTAATCTTAGAATGTTAGAGAAGAGATGAATGAATATAGAGAAATTACGTCACGTACTTACATATTTACATAACCTTACGGATAGATGTTTTCTACCCCATAAGCGACCTGGCATGACGAAATAATAATATTAATATTAGAGAACAATAACTTAATGTCTGAACTGTATGTAGTACAGTCTACCAAATTGTTCGTACGCTGTCATCGCCTCAAACGTATACGAGTACACACGACCGCTTTAACCATTGTTGTCACAAGTGTATCTACCGAATCCAACTATAATAACAACGTATCATATAATTAGGTTATGTTACGTAACCGCTATTCAATAAAGACCATTATGGTGTAACAAAAGGTATATAATGTTGTTTGTTATGTAAATTTATTCAAAAAACACAATTGTTTCAAAAACTCTGCTCGCGTCTCCACATACATGAGGTTTCACGATTTCATTGTACATTTTTATTGACAAGCTAATTGACGCAGAGAAGATAAATTTGTTCATGTTCATTGTGGTTCCAATTGTTTCTCATAACGGGTATTATTTGCTTGTCTTTGAATAGTTATATGCTAGTATTCGACCGCGACTTCTTTCGCGTGGTTAACTAAGAAATTTCCTTACTATCTTACAACGCTGTGAGGGGTTATTTTGAAAAAAAAAATTGATAAAAATATAAGTATAGTATATCCTTTCACGGACATGCAACGATTCCCTCACATGCGTACGTAATCGATTTTAGTGTTTTGACGTACAAACAAATGCAGATAAACTTAGTTTCTTATGTATGTATATTATTAGTGTAGATTTAATATATGTGATTAAATGGTTTATTTAAAATGAATAGGTAATTTAATTCTTATTGTAGTTTAAAATGCGTCACACACATGAATTACACTACCCTTCCGTACGTCTCAGTTCTTACTCCAATGTATATACAGATAGATATACAAAGACCATTTATATGTATGTAAACAATGAATCACATTTATCGTTTATATTCATCGAATTATATTCGTCGTTAACTTGTTTCTGCAACCAAGAATTGAACCTGATATTTGCCTATTATTTTAGAAAGCAAAACAGTGTCTATTAAACCTATACAGGTTCTAAAGTCCATAATATTGGCCTGTTTTGGTCTACCTTTGTATTGCTGAATATTTAAATTAAAATTTAAAATACAAATTTTTGGTTATCCGCAATTTTAGCTTCATGTCATGTTGAGAAAAAAACTTAATTAGAAACGTGAACAAACGTACATATATGCAGGAACGTTTGTAACCCTTAATGTTCGCTGCATGTTTACGAAAAATGACTATTTACAAACTTAAATACAGTTATCTATAAGAACTACAATTTTTTTTATATATATTACGCTAAATAAATAAACAAAAAAAAACTGAATGCTAATGTTTAGGGAAAACAGAAAAAGGATACCCTTGCTTAATTCGAGCATTAATCCAATAAATCGCTACATCACGATTAGCATATTATACCAGCAGTTTGTTACGAAACGGAAGTGACCAATCGTGCGCCGCCGGAAGCTCCACCCCCGCGCCACTGCTTCCGGTCACGTGACGTCATTTACATGATAGTCGTGTGTAGGACGCCGAACAGACAAGACGCGTTATTTGGCAGGTTTTTGTTCATGGAACAAGGAAATGACTTGCAATTTAATGTAAAAGATATGGATGGGCAAAACATTTTCTTATTTGTATTTCCTGTTACATGGTCTTAAAATTTTAGAAGATAACTGTGTCTGATGTTCATTTTGAAGCAAAGCATAATAAACGCTGTGAATCATTCCTCTTACAATTACGATTAAGAGATTGGCAAGCGTGTGACAATAAAATTTACTTACTCATTATTTCTATGAGTCTATTATATTTTTTTGTTGTTTGCCGGGCTTCGTTTAACGGTACTTAATGTTTTTTTATCTGTAATTTTAAATGTTATACCAAAATCTTATTTATATGTACCTACAATGATCATCATCATCATCACATTTTTTTACCGCACTTGTAACTTTTACAAACAGCAATTGCTACATGTAGATCAATTCAGTACCTAGTCGTATAAGTGAATACAAGTGAGCCGTAAGACAAGCTACAGGAAATATCTAGGTTTTGTTATTGTTTTTTTTTCCCAAAGATAAATAAATAAATAGGTCATCATCATGAGCCCGGCTTAATCCATTGCCAAAATATATAGGTTTCCACTGAGGGGTTTTCGCTCATAATGCCCTTGCAGAGCATGCGTGTGGGATCGCAGATCATAGCTTCTCGCACCGTCTACGCTGCTTCCAGGCCATTTCGCCGCGCCATACCGCTGTCAGTCAGCGCCGGGTATTAGTTGCCTTTTACGATACCCTGGTTCCCGACATGGCTTCTGAGAATGTATTTTTTCTCCGCCTTGACAGCGATTCTACAATTACTCGTATTTAATGAAGACATCAAAATTTAACAAGTAATATTTTTTAATAAAAGGCTCTTTATTTTACCGACTGGTTGTTGACATTAACTACGCCAAGTATAAAGAATTCAATTCTGAGCTTATTCTTGATTATTTCACGTTAGATACATGTACATATGTACTATATATTAGCTATATACTACATACACTATAATTTATAGATTTTACATTTTCGCTAATTAATTTTAAGCTCTTTAATTCTATCCAATTAATTTTCATGCCAAATTACAGGCAATTTAATGATACAAACGTTGATTCGTTATTGAAATTCTAATAAAGTACTGAAGTCCAATTTAACTTAACGCTACTTGCGTTTCATGTTTTTTGTCGTTATCTGCCAATAGGTAAATAGTGAGCATTAAAATACACGACATTATTAAGGTGAAAGGACAGGAAGGGTAACAACCGCCTAAAGAAGGGTAACAACCGCCTAAAAAAAAATTCTATGTGCATATTTACCTAACATCGGTGCATAAAGTTTGAAAAAAAAGTGTGATCTACTGTTGGTAGAAAACCTGACATAATATTGATAAGATATCAATAATACAACGAAGGGGTGAGGGGTTCTAAGTTTATTTGTTGCATAGCAGGGTCTACCCGTGGTTGTAAAAGTGTTTAAAGTTGTGGCAATCGGCTGTTCGCGGCATAGCGCAGCCTACTAAGGTACCGACGAGCAGCAGCGGCAGTAAACCACGTGCCCAGCGTGGGGATTATGGGCCTACCCTTACCTTCACCCTTCAAGGGAGAACTTTGTCAGGCAGTGCACTGAGACAGGCTGATAATGATCACAATGATAATGAATATATCACAAAACACTCATAAATGCGGACAGATGAACTGAAATCGTTTCGCCAAGCGAGAGCAAGGGCCGTGCGTACCGTATCGTGATTTGCGGGAACGGTCACTAATCTATCAATTTAAGCACGGTTTGTTAGTTGCGTCCGCGCACTCGGCGCTGGGGTGCTGTTGTGTCTTGGTACGGAACTCGCTTCGTCATTTGTTGCGATACATTTTGAGCGTGCGTAATCGCGGAACGTCGCGAGGGTTTGATTTGATTAAAAAACCCTATGTTTGGTGATTCCAATTTCTCGTAAAAGTTATATCATTTACTTAAACTGCTCTTGTATATAATTATGTTGCCAAAAATAGTCGTTTTAATATTTGTTAATCTTCCGTCATTACATTTTTTAAAAGTACAGAATCTCTTGTCGTCACCCACAGCAGCACGTACATCTGCAACTGTTTGAGCTGCAAAACAGCAATACTTTTATTACATTTGCTACTCTCCTCACATAAAATATATATTTCCAATATTATAAATAGTAATCGTTAGTCCCGGCGGTTCTCTCAGGATAGAGATATTTGGCACTCGGTGTTCTCTGCCTACCCCGCGAGGGACCTGGCGTGAGAATATGTGTATATGTATAAATAGTAATTTTACGAGTTTGAGACACGAATAGTTTTGCAATTAGTGGCAATACAAATAAGGTACCGTGTCACAAAATATTTTATGCTGAATGAAAAAGAACGTTCAGTAAGGTCGATTACTCTACACAGAAATAATTGCTCGCTCCATACATCGGGGCACAAATGTAAGGCTTCGATTAATTTTCTTATAAATGCTTCAATAACAACTTTGTATTGTTCCGTCTAATTTAATGTTAACAAACCGAAACCTGACAAATTCAAAGTGCGTTACCGCCGGCGCTGGAACAGTGGTAGCAATCTCCAATCGACAACAAAAACTCAATTAATTCGCCCGAGAAAGGGTTAAATTTACTATTAAACGATGCCGCAAAAATGCCACATCAAAAGCCTCAGCTAATTTTAATTAAACTCCCAAGACGAGGGAGTCGGGAGCAACTTTTATTTTCTCTCAGTCACAATTCCAAGGCCTTTCAGACTTAGACTGCCTTGTATCCTTCTCGAAGTATCAAAGGAATTATGAAACGAAGTCGTTAGAAAATTCGTTTTCTTTAAATGGGCAAAATATTCTATTGTTACTAAAATCACATGATTTTGGTTACTTAACATATAAATATTAAAAAACAGCTATTGATGTTTTTTCTAAAATTGCAATGAGCGGAAATTAATTATGTCTATAATATGATTATTTTTGATTTATTGTTTTTATCTTTTATTTGTAAATGCGAGAATACATCGTTTGCTCTTACGCATTCAAAATTGTTCAACCAATAACACAAAAATTTGTAAACGACACAGGCTATAGAAAGTACTATTTTAAATCAACCCTAAATACAAATAAAGATGTAAACCAGGGCAATACTTATTTCTGTTTCCAAGGTTTCCAACTTATGAGTCAGTAGGTTGAAAAGTATCTATAACAATTAAACTCTAATTGATAAAATTGGTGCATATTGTTATAAATGTATCCACGGTGCTTAAAAAAGCAATTCTTTAACAGTATGTGATGAACGAATCATCACTAAAAAGCATACGAATCAGGTTAAAAAAAATGTGTGGTGATAGCCTATTGACTATATATGTATGTATGTGATACTTGGTATCATGAGAATATGTCTAACTTCTATGGTAACAACAGCGAGAAAAGTCGTTATCCAAAATAATATTTTATGAACTTTTCCAAATATGTACGAAAAAAAACGTAACATCAAGCCTGTAATCCCCGAAGCGGTAAGCAGAGAAGTCTAGTACACTCCCACGTTTCAACAGTTACGTTTACATCCCATTATGGATTAGGTGGTGAGCCTATTGTCATATACCGGGCATAAACCCAAACTCCGAGCCACTACTAGAAAATCTAAATGAGAAAAATCGAATACCGTCTTAAAATCTTAATATTCGCGCTTGCCACCAACACGACACGACCAACTATGGCATACCGTTATAGTATTAAATGTAGATGATATATACTCCTATCTCATTTCCGAATAGATAGCACACCCATTCATCAATTCATAGTCCACACAAAAATGCGGAAAGCAGATAAGAACACCTGACGGCACAGAAAATGACCACTTTTCCGTGAAATTTAACACATTCAGTCCGAACACAAAACGTATAGGGGAAGGGATGAATCCCTTTCCCGTGTCCGACCTATTCAGAATCGATACTGTATGCACAATACCTTGGATATATTTATGTATTAACATACTACTCCGGTCGGAAGCCGGTCATTATGACGCGACCGGCGAAATGGACGTATTGTGTGGAGCTTAGGGCACGCTGTACGATATTACAGTTCGTTCCCGGTCTCGTTCTTTGTGAACGGCCGATGTGAGAATGAGGAATGAATGTGCGCTGATTTTGAATTTAGAACTGGTTTGTTATTTTCATATTTCTTCACTGTACTTTGTTTGTGTTCGGCGGTTGCTTCAATAGGTAGTTATCTGTGCACTTCATAAAATACTTCTTTGAATCAATCGACGCTGTGAAATGTACAATGGTAATTTTGACGGTTTTAAAATATATTTGTGTAAATAAAACTTGTGTGATTAATTGTTTTGGTAAGGAAATATAGGTATCTAATTTACGACGACACCGTAACCACATTTTAGCAACTTGCGTAGATATGTTTAGTCTTCTTCTCTCTCAGCGCATTAAAAACATGATCTAAAAGGCGAGCAGTAAATTAATATTTAAAACACTATTGATGGGAAGTTGCGAATGAAAACAGTAATAACGTTCGAACTTCAATATCGCTAATAAAAATAAATACAACCATCCGATCATCGTTTGAAAATTATTATGTACAAATAAATATCCTGTCACTCGATCACCATAAATAAATATACGTGAATTTACTTCTAAATTAATAAAACTCTTGAAAACTTGAAGGAGCAAAATCGGTTATTCACGCCAATACCAGGCGAAGGCAGAATACAAGCGAGAGATGACAACGAATTTAATTATAAATATAATAAAAAAATCTCCATCGTCCCTTTCGAAAGCCGGAGCTTTCGCCGCAAAATTACCTGCCATACTATATGGAGCCTTAATACCTCGAAATAGGATTCCAGGTTTTTGTGCTACAGGCAAATAAACGTTTGTCGTGGCTTTTATAATATTGTAGAGATTCGACGTCACCACAATGAGGGTGTCTCATATATTTCATTCGATATTTAAATTCGGTTCTTGGCGGGAAGACGTGGAGTGCCGATTACAGTTGATGACGTCACCGCGAGCGCTGTATCGGCAATGACACCTAATTTTGTGTTTAGAATTAAATCACCTATTGCACTCGTCTTGAACTGTGTATCGATGGGAGATTTGTGGGATAAAAATGAATTCTATAGATCCGCGATTCACTTTTTTGTTCTATTATCCATCATAAACAGACTGATGATGATGAGGAGACAAAATTTAAGGAGGGGAGAGGGTTAACAAACGTTTAATTCTCAACTTGGGCGGTAGATAAGATATGTTTTGCAATATTCTATCGTCTAAATTTAGATTGAAAATATGGCAAATGTGATAGATGACTTCTTCTTCTTTCTTTAGCTCTACCCTATTTTGCTCTATCGTTCTGTCTTTGGCCTCTTTTCTTTGAAACGCTACTTTGCCCAAGCGCCTGGGGTCCTACGCGCCGCAGTCTCTCCACGGCTTCTTGGGTCTTCCTATGCGATAAATGACAGTTACAGGGAATCTCTATTTGCACCATGGTCACATTCACGTTATTATGATTATGTAAACACATCTGATCCCATATGGGCTGGGTGTATGCAGATAGCCATAAATACAGAAGGAGCGCGTCAGGTCTTAAGAATATAAATATTTGACATTAGGTGCTCTCTGCCTACCCCGTAAAAGGCCTAGCGTGATGATATAAATAAATATGCCATGTCTAAACATAAAATGTAAATTATTTATATTATATTTCATTTTACTTGTTTCTATAATTTTCAATGCATGCAATATTAAACCTTGACCTTGCAGATTATCGTACCAAGCGCTAAAATAGTTCGCGATAGTTCAGTGGTCAAGGCATCGAATATTGCAAGGTCGTGGGTTCTCTAATCGGAGTAAAAAAATTTAGTGTTACGATTAAGATTACCTAATATACTAGTGTAGTATACTTTAGTATTTTTTGGATATTAATTAAATAAACAATGTATATTATACAATGACATATATAATTATACACAATAAACAGCTATGACATGGAACCGTTGAAGAATAGAAAAAAGGAACTGAAGTCCACAGTCAGTTTAATTATTTCAGTACTACTACGAGTAGTAGTATCGCCTACTACTACTACACTACCCTGCCTACCCCTTCCGGGATTACAGGCGTGATGTTACGTATTTATACATGAACATCGATACAATACTACATCGTGACAATACCTAAATATGTTACCTTGTTCCCCAAATTCCAGAAACCCAATCTCCTTTTAAACTGGAATTCGCATTCCAACGTCCAAAGGTCCGTTTAACACAACACAATTCATAACGGCGCCACTGCTCTCTGAGCACCGATTAATTATTCCATTGTATTGGAATAATCCGAGTGCATATTAACTGCCGGTCACTTCCTTAGAGAGCTTCATTAAACAATCCGGCGCTATAGATTTGCGGAGTATGAAATAGAGGTTCTATTAAAATATTTCAAAGCGCTAATGGTAGTATGAATAAAGAGATAATTATGTAGAGTTGGACACAAAGCGCGCAAGAGCTTCTTTTAATAAAAATCATATCAGACATCACCATTATTACCATCATCATCCTCACCATCATCATCATCATCATCATCATCATCATCATCATCATCATCATCATCACCATCATCATCACCATCATCATCATCATCATCATCATCATCATCAGCCTATCTCAGTCCACTGCTGGACATAAGCCTCCCTCAAAGAGCGCCATCGCGCCCTGTCCTCGGCTAGCCGCATCCAGCTTCTGCCTGCAGCCTTATTAGACATATTACAAGGAAATTGTAATTTTCGTTATCTCGTTTTTAGTAATTTTCGTTATCTCGTTTCTAGGTGTTTCTTTATGTGTAAGGGGAAAGTGATCCATGCACATAGAATGAATACATTCAGTGTACCTACCCTATGAGTGACTTGGCGTGACGATATCATTACTACTGAATAAAAATCAACAACAACTACTTTGAACTAATATTCCCATATAAATGGTATTCTATATATCATATTATATAGGTATATAAATATCATCACGTCTGTAATCCTCGTTCACTGCCTCGTTGGTCGTGTTGGTTGCAAGCGCAACTGCTGATCGAGAGGTCCTGAGTTGAAATCCCGGGTCGGATACTATTCGATTTTTCTAACTTAGATTTTCTATTAAAAGTTTCTAGCAGTGACTCGGATCTGTGCCCGGTGTATGGCAATAGTCTCACCACCTAAGGAAACGTAAATGTCCTACCTCTTTGGGGATTACAGGCGTGATATGATGTTTATGTTACGTTTGTATCTTTAGTATCTATGTGTATAACTTTAATATGTTTATGTCAGCAACGAATAAATGTTTAATTCGTTCCTTCACTCATGTTTCCATTCATTCAATAAATCGTTAAATTCACACTGTCCCTCAGTGTTCTGTGCTAGCTGTCCAACTACGGTTTGAGGAGTAATTAATTACTTCACAGTGCTCCAGTCGGCCCTCGGAGTGCTATTAATCGGCGGTCAGTTCCCAAGGAGTGTTTATTAAGTGCGTCCGCCACCGGGATAGTTGCTCGGGTGCGAATTCGATTAATTTTCCCTCATCTTTTAAATACTGTATTATTCTGTAAGAAAGCGATTATGCATGCATATTTTCTTTTAATAAAGATTATTTATAATTTCGAATAATGTTTATAAAAATTATTTCTCGTATTATTGTATCGTCAGGCCGGGTTCCTCTTGGGGTAGATTGAGAGCACCGAGTATTTAATATCTCTATCGGTACGGACCTCACCTCTTTCTTATACATCTATTACTCTTTTCATGCCTAACGCACGCTGGTTTCGGAGACTTTTACGAATTAACATTATTAATTTAACCAATAGCATATAAGTTTCCTTTAAATTAAATGGATTAGGTGCCTGCTTCACCTTTTCACCATCTCCTGGATTCACTGGTAGAAAATGCCAATTGGCATTAAGTCTGTCCTTTGTTACCAATAATAAAGGATAAATAAATAAACTATTTTACAAAAATATAAATGCAAAATTGGCTTTGAATTAATTACCAAACATTTACTATCAGAACTGTAATTTGGTTAATATAAATAGATTTATATGAAAATAGATAAACAATAATTAAACAAGACTACATAGTGATACTGATAAATATTGAATGCCATTTCGACGCAGTTGTCCAAATACGTATCTAGAAATTGTGTATTGAGAGCGACACAATAATAGTTTTGAAATTCCGCCTCAGATTGGAGCGTCTATTAATTGTTCCAATGCTCTCGAGGTATCTTGAGCCCGATTAACTGGCGGTCGAATCCTTAGTTGTTTCTTAACAGCCCCTCAAACTGAAACGCTTTATTAAGACGTAACATCACGCGTGTTATCCCCGAAGAGGTAGGCAGAGGTGTGTAGTACACTCCCACGTGTCACCAGTTACGTTCACGTCCCATTGTGCAGTAGATGGTGAGCCTATTGCCATATACCGGGCACGAATCCAGACTCCGAGCCATTACTAGAAAATCTAAATTAAAAAATTTAATAGTACCCGATCCGGGATACCCAGGACCTTTCGATCGGCAGTCGCGCTTGCAACCAACACGACCAACGAGTCAGGCATTTATTTTATTAAGACGATTCAGTTAATGTGACCTCGTTGTTAGCGGTGATAGCCTAGTGGCTTAGAATTCTGTCTCCCACTCCTACGGTCCTGGGTTCAAAACCCGGCGAGCTCCTCCTTACAAAAAACGCGCATTTCGAATTTAAATATAACTGTAACGGTGATGGAACACAACGAGCGGGAACCTATACGCCTTAGAGTTCTCAATAGTGTATTCTATGGCGTATGAAGCTTGCCGTCCCGCGCTTAAAGGTAGCGGCTTTAAGGTAGCAAACTGTAGCCTTGACCATCATTCTGAGAAGAGATCTGCGTCCAGCAGTGCAACGTTAATATGAGTAACAATGATTGTAAGTTGTGTTCGATCTTTTATATGGATGATTGGCAATAGACACACCACCTATTCCATAATGGGACGTGAACGTGTTTAACCGGTGAAATGTGTTAATGTACTACACTCCTCTGCCTACCTCGCCGGGGATTACAGGCGTTATGTTACGTTTGATCTGTTTATTATGTTGTATTTTATTCCATTATTGTTATTATGAATGAATGAGTGAATACTTTAGTCTGGCAGTTAAAACACATATGAGTATTATGTCATAGCGACTTCATTTACATGTGTTTTTTTCTAATAAAGTGAAATTGTTATATGATTTAAGCGACTTTCGTCACAGGCATGGCTGGAGGTGGGATGAGCCAAGCCATGGGCAGCTACTACGGCGCGGCGTACGGGCCGCTAGGAGCCAGCATGGCGGCCGCTGCGGCTGCTGCAGCGCAGCAAAACGCTATATCCGCCGCTCTCACGCCCAACGCACAGGTAATAACTTTTATTCAGTTATAGAGTTGATAAGGGTAGGATTAAAAGTTGACTGATAATGACAAGGTTATGAAACGAAGATAGAAATCGTTATTTAAGGCTTAAATGTTTTGTTTTTATATTCATTTCATTTCCGGCGCGGACAATAAATACAAATTAATTTACTTATTATCAGTAAATATGTATAACAGTAAATACAGTAACTAATTTTGCTATATAAAAAATGTGTTCATTATTTTATTATTACTGTATCGTCACGCTAGGGCCCTAACGGGGTAAGCAGAGAACACGCAGTAACAAATATGTCTATCCATACAGACGCTTATACTTTTATACCTTTAGCCCTCTATTACCTTTTACAGAAAAGAAAAAGTCAATTATAAATTGACGGTACCTGTACTATAATTACACGAAAAAGAAATGAAATCCTTCATAAGCGTGCATAAAACGTTGAATGGCGCTAATATTTTTTCTCCGCCATTTTTCGTGGTGGCGTCGATGGTCGCTGACCAGCGGAAAGGGCGCTAAGACACGCGATGCCCCTGGCGTAGGTAGGAAGCCCTGACGTGACACCGTTCCATCAAAACGAGGATAAATAAAATAAAAATCTCTTATCAGCACCGCGTCCTAATTGAGCTATTAGGAATTTAATGAATTCATTCCGTATAATTTACAATGTGATTAGTTGCGTTGGAATTACCCGCGGAATTTTTAATAATAGTATTAATATCTACAGTTACAATTTTTGTTTTGTCAAATTCAAAGTTAAAATGTGTTTTGTATTGTAGTGTATATTTCTATATATACATTTAATGAACTTCATATATTTTATAGGTATTGTTCATCCGTTTTAATTAAACGCCCTTAAGGATAGATTATGAATACATTTTCTTTTATTATTACGTTGTCGGTATAAGGCTATGGTAGATCGGGAGGAAAAAGCTAGCGAAAAAAATAACATGTTCGATGACGAAAAATCATTACCTATTTATAAAAGTGATTTTTAACGTCCGTTGAACGCGTTAGACCTGCTCTAGCTGTCTGTTGAAAATTAAGGTTAAAATTGTAAAAAATCTCCCATTCCAAACTAGTCGTTAAATATCTTAAGCTATTAATTTTTCTAGTTGTACACCGCCAAAAAGCAAAATCAAGCGTGAAGCGCTAGAAATTAAATATTATTATATTACGTATTTTAACAAGTTCATATTAAAATTGAACGAAAAAATATCTACCACACGCCTTATGGCTACATAAAAAACCTGATTTGATTTAAACCAATTTGCAATGCAATTTTGGTTATAAGTGCAAAAAAACCATGAAACTGTGTTACGTGAATATTGTCTATGACTTTTTTGATGACACATCATTTTCTATGTTACAATAGATTTTTAGTAACAATTTCGTTTCAGAATTGCTGCATAAGATTATTAGCAAAATACGTCTCAGATATTAAGCGCTGATTTTAAATTCTTTTATAGTTGTGTGACCTTAAAATTATCTAAAGAAAAAAATATTAATAAACTAATTCTTGACTTTTAATTTGTTTTTAAAATTTGTATGAGGCGCCACCAAATTAAAATGTGTGTTATATCGAATAGAAGTCGGATTAAAAAGCCTATTACACATTTAAGTTTTGTTAGTTATATTTAAAAATCCAAAGCCAAGGATATTTAACGTTATTTAATTATCACTCACATCTAGAGTTATGCCGACAACTATACCTACAAAAAAACTAAAAAGCCTTAAATAGCCGACAAACCATTTTGCCGACACGTCCTTCGCTACCAAATTCTGTAACGAACCATTTCACCGTCTTGATTTAATTTCGTGAAAATTACCGAATTTGTAAAGCCACTTGCCGTCTGTCTCAAAAAAACCATAGCAAATCTACAGTTATTAACTTCTCAAAACGTTGAAAGAGTAAACATTTCGGCGATTCATCAGATCCTTAATCGTTTTATTAAGCGTATATACCCTATTTAATTTTTCAAAATTTTCTACGCAAGTTTAAAAGCAAGAAATTTACGAGCCACAAACTACTTTTTGTCCCAAAACGCTTCTATGCGGAACGCTTCATTAACGCTATGCCAAAATTTTAACTACGTTAATTTTATAATTTTAAATATAAAATAAGAATACTACGTTATGCAAAGCATTTTAAATAAAGCCAATTTACCGATTCTGGTGTCTGTGAGGAGAAGACTGTTTACAAACTTTACAGCCGGAATATCCATTTGACAGAATGATTATAGATTATAGATTACTATATATACTGTAGCTTTTATATTTATAATATTAATAATATCTTGGGACATCTCCACACACGGCCACCTGATCCCAAAGTAGGCATCAAGAGAGCTTGTGTTAT